>JADLIF010002263.1:0-22640 GCA_016648015.1 Steinernema khuongi | reverse complement strand
AGCCGAGGAGGTGGTAGTTCGAGTCCTTCTCGTACTTGAAGGTCAGACGGCCGAAGCTCACGTGGTTGAGGTTCTTGAGCCACTCGAAGAAGGAGACGGTCACACCACCACTGTTGACGAACATGTCAGGAATGATAAGGCAATCTCCGCGCTTGAGGAGGATCTTGTCGGCGGCGGGGGTGGTGGGTCCGTTGGCGGCCTCAGCGATGATCTAAATGGTCCAGTGAAGAGGCAGTCTCACCTCGCAACTCCTACCTTAGCCTTGATCTTCGGGGCGTTATCCTTGTGGATGGCCTTCTCGCAGGCGGCAGGGATGAGGATGTCGCACTGCTCGTACATGAGCTCGGTGAAGGGCTCGAAGGATTCGGCTCCGGGGAATCCCTTGATGGTTCCGTTCTCGATCTTGTAGTCCTCGAGCTCCTTGGGGTGGATGCCCTTGGGGTTGTAGATGGCGCAGTCGTACTCCTGGACACCGACGCAGATGGCTCCGTCACGGTGGAGGTAGCGCATGGTGTGGAGACCGACGTTTCCGAATCCCTGGACGATGAAGGTCTTTCCGGAGAATCCGGTGCTGAGACCGATCTTGCTCATGTACTCGGGGTCGTTGATGAAGACCTCCAGTCCCTTCCAGACACCACGTCCGGTGGCGGAGACACGTCCGTGGATACCTCCGGCGACGATCGGCTTTCCGGTGATGCAGGCAGAGGCATCTCTGTCCTGGTGCCCGGTGGTCTGTGCGTAGGTATCGGCGATCCATCCCATTTCACGTTCGCTAGTTCCCATGTCGGGGGCAGGCACATCAACTCCGGGGCCAAGGAAGCCCTTCTTCGAGAACTCGATGGCGATGCGGCGGGTGATCTTCTCGATTTCGTAGTCGGTGTACTTGCGAGGATCGATCTTGACTCCACCCTTGGCTCCTCCGAAAGGAACGTCGACGGCGGCACACTTGTAGGTCATCAGGGCGGATAAGGCCTTAACCTCATCTTCACACACATCCAGGGAGTAGCGGATACCACCCTTGGTGGGGGTACGGTGCTCGGAGTGCTGGGCTCTCCAGGCCTCGATGATTTCGTACTCTCCGTTTTCACGGCGGATGGGGAAGGTGATGTAGAGGACCTGGAATAGATCATGAGAATGGAAGGTCCGAGAGTGCCAACCTTGTTGACAGGCTTGATGGCTCCGAGGATTCCGCGAACGAGGTTCTTCTTATCGTTCTTGGTCATAGAGTTGGACTTCAGCTCTTCAATGAGCTTAGGCTCCAGCACAGTGGATCCCTTGTCGAAGTAGTAGTCCACCATCTTAAAGTATATTCAGTCAGTCCACCATAATCGTCCTCTAGACATACCTCGAAGAAAGACGGGTTCTGCTGCTCGTCCATGGGCTTCTGCGAATCGGAGATCTGGTCATGGGCGTCAAGTCCTGGCCCGGTGGAGGCTGAGTAGAACCGGCGTGCGATGCCGGCGCGCAGTCCAGAACGGGCTAGGGCTGACAGCATTGTTGCCTGCAATAAATGATCGATGAATCGAACGGCGAGCGGATCGAACGGCAAGTAAACAAATGAGACAACGCGCCAAAGGTAACAAAGGGCACCCAAAATGCGCGGGAAAGCGTCGCAGGCCGACGTCTGGCTCACAGGCAATCGTGCTCAGAATGCATAAGTGGTGGACTCGTGCACCATGACAACCCAAAGGCAAGCGGCAAGAGAACACTAGCAACCGCTCAGAAGCAAGACGGATGCCCAAATGCTCCCCGAAAACGCCTTCGCAGCTCTCAGACAGACCCTGCAAAAGTCGCGTTTCTCACGAACGCAGACGCGATAGGGAAACCGTATGACCGATGTCCTAGCACTCTCCTGGTTTGAAACAGTCCTCCGACATATGGAAACTTCCGCTGTTCGACCCTTTAAGGAAAACGTATTCCAAGATGACGTGACAGTCCCATTGAGCGCCAGCAATTGTGATCGTCGTTCATCGATCTCCTTCGTCCTAGTTCCTTTGACTGGACTAGTGATAACTGAAAATTCAACGAAGCGAACGGGCATAAACGAAATCAGAAGAAACTCTATCAATTCGTGAGGATTGGAGCTCTGTTGCTGCGACGACGCCTTTTATATTCAGTTTCTTCTTCGCCAATCTTCCAGGTGACGTGTGCTTTGTTGTCGGCGCGAGTTCAATCCGTCAGTGACCATTTTGAGAATGGTCATCCGTTCGGCCCACTAAACTTGGCGATCACTGATCGGTGATCACGATGTTTGGTGTCGGTGACCTTTCGTTCAACGAATGGGTCACTCGAGTTTGTTTACCTACTCCGGTGTCAGAGCGGCCACAGTGCTGATAACTGATATGACAAAAGTACGCAAAAATGGTGACGATATAAAATTTAAGATTAACTCTATTTTATATAACATTTCAGCAAAAATATTACGGACAAGGCAAACATGACGCGAGCTATATATCCCAAATTACACGTTACCGTAGGGACCGGTAGATACCGGTCAAAAGTGGTGGCGGGTAAAGTAAAAAGAGCATATATAACTCTAGGCTGGACCATACAATTCATGCTTGACATAAAATAAATTATTTACTCTCACGAAGAATTTATTAGTGGTTAATTACATTATTACATCAATCCGCCTTCATCGAGATCTAGGAAGTGGGAGCGGCGGCAGGAGCTGCGGAAGCAGGAGGAGCAGCCGTGGAGGCGGCTGCAGCAGGAGCAGCAGCACCACCAGCCGGAGCAGCAGCCGGAGCAGCAGCCGGAGCAGCGGCCGGAGCAGCGGCTGGAGCAGCAGCGGCAGGAGCAGCAGCGGCAGGAGCAGCAGCGGCAGCAGCAGCAGCGGCAGGAGTAGCCGCCGGAGATCCATCTTCCTTCTCGAAGAACACAGGGACGCGCTTGACACCATCGGGCTTCGTCGTCGGGGTCCACACTTGACGGGCGGGCTTCTGGTCGGCCGATTTGACGTGGTAGATCGCGAAGAAGTGCTTGCCGTTTTCCGGCACAACTGCGGTCTTCGTTTGGAACGTGATCTTGATGGTGATGGTCTGCTCGCCATCGACGAATCCGAGAGGCGGACGCACACGGAAGATATCGTTCGAAGTGCACTTCACCTGGAGAAGAAGCAGTGATTAACGAAATCAGTAAACACAGCACAAACCTTGAAACAGTGACGATCCTTGGTAGTGTTCGTGAGCTTCAGGTCAATTGTGGTGGGGGATTCCTGCATTTTGTCTCCTTTGAACAGTAGCTTCGCATCCGGCTCCAACTTCAACTGGAACGGCGGCTCATCGGGACGGTTCGCGAGGCCAGGAGCGGCCAGCGCACTCTTCGCAGGAGGAGCGGCGGCGGCTGGAGCGGAGGCGGCTGGAGCAGCAGCAGCAGGGGCTGGAGCGGCAGCTGCGGCAGGGGCGGCTGCCGGAGCGGTAGTGGGGGCAGCAGCAGCAGGAGCGGTGGCGGCCATCTTCTCTTCCGGTCGGTCAGTCGGCCAGGTGAGATTCTTAAGTGAGCGGGGAGCGACGAATCACCTTCCAGCAACACAGCAAGATGCTGAAATGAGTTTTAAGGCCCTGGGTCGGCCATTTACACTCTGCACTTGTCTAGTCTGAAATGTTAATGTCTGAAACGAGAATAATGTCGAAAAGCTGACCTGGGACATGGTAGACGGGGAGAGTAGGGGAGTAAATCGGGTCGGAAACTAAAAATAGCGACGAAACTATCAAAACTTCACAATAGTGTCCAGGGCTGATCGGGAGTCCTTCACCCAGCACAGACTCCACCATCCATCCGCGAGCAACCGGCTGTAAGCCATTTCAGAAGCGCTGAAAACATCCAACTTTTCCACAAAAAGCGAGGTAAATAATTCTTCTTGGGACCATCGGCTCGTGAAATTCAGGGTACCTGTCGCTGCAAATGTCACTTCAAACCAGCAGAAGTGGATCTCGACGTCATTTTGTTTGATACGTTCGACAGAGAGCGGTCGGAATGAGCAAAAGCAGAAGGAAGCTCAATTCGAAGGTAGAATCCTGCAGCGCAACTGAATCGAAAGCCGAGTGTGAGCCCACTTTCCTCCACTTAACTTCTCTACTTCTCTCCATTCCAGGTAATTCTGAAGAAGCGCGTATGAGCGTAGACAGCATCGCGGACGCGCTGATCCTCTGCAACCGGATTCTGCGCTGCTTCTCCACGGCCACACGCGATGATCTGGAGTTGCTGGTCAACGTCACGCGTAAGGAGAAGAGTCCGAAGGTCGTGGTCTCCCTCGTTAAGAAGGAGGAACGCACTGAAGTGAAGACTGAATCGAGGCCGAAGGACACGTTCGTCCACGACGACTCCAGATGTCTCTGTGGGAGAAGGAAAGCCGTGCCAGCGCCAGTGCGAAGTGAAAGCAGCCGGAGGGAATCATTGCCGATCTCAGAGATTCCGACGGCGGTGCAGATCAGCGAAGACTACGTCATGGAGCGGCGTTTGGTTGCCGAGATTCGCTCTTTGCCCTAGGCTATGGATGAAGCCCGTGCTTTGTTTGTTTACATATGTTCCTGTTTACATATATCGCCTTTTAACCATGTGTATAGCGTGGCTACAATGCTAAGGATGAAAGTAACAGCTATTCAACAGTGGAGACCCCAGATCAGAAGAGATTTCCACAGTTAAGGGGATTGCCGTGATCCATGGCTTTATTTCTTGTTTTTTTATCACGACAAGAATGTCTATAGTAGAACCAAACGTTTTCCTGAAAAAATTGGACAGAAATTCAAAATCTCAGTGACAGCCTGTGACATTGATGGCGAGAGACAAACGTGACCAGCTGTTGCCATTCGAAAGTGAACGTTTGTTCGTTCTGATCCTTATCGAAACCACTTTCCGTCAAGGTTTCAGCCAGGTGGTCAGTGAAAGTGGTTAATATTAATTGCCGTTTCGAACGATGGAACGGATGATACTAATGACAAGGGGCTCTGCTTGGCAATTTGTCAGTTCCAAAGTCTAGAAGGCGCCAGATGCAACTTCTTCAAGTATATGAAGGCAGTTAGGCGTTGTTTGTAAAGTCGTAACCCTTTGGTTCCTTAGATCAAAGATCTTATTAGATCTCGCATAATCCAATTCATATCCAGGAAGGAACGAAGAAAGATGGAAAATTTGATGTTTTCGGCATTAATTAATTTAGTAATCAGCAATTCCACAATAACAAAGCTTTTGAGGCTATCTATAGTACTTTTTCCGTCTTTAGGTCCTTCTATCCCGGAGCTTCCAAGTCAGCACATCTCCAAGTGGTTCTCTTCTTCGCACCGCCATTTGTCAGCTCCCTCTTTTTTCCGGATAAGTCAATCCAGCCTCTTCAGCTCGCCACTCACTGCCTCTTCTGTCACAATGCCCCTCGTCTCGCGAGTGACAATTATCGCATCGCACTACTTCGCCTCGAATAGGGAAAGGAAGGCGTCGTCGGCTAATCGGGTGCGGTCAGGATTAACTGGGCGACGGCTTCAGCGAGATCCGGACAAAGCGGCGATGTCGTCTCGGGACTATTAGGCTCCAGCGGGACAATTACGGATTGTTTACTTAGCACAATGCGTGTGAGACGCATTGGCCTGGAAGTTCCGACGCTGAAACAATAGAGATCCCTTGGAACGAGCAGAGGATTACTGTAATGAACTTTTAACGTATGATTGGTCTTAACCTCAACGTTTATAATACGGTATTTACAGTAGGAAACGGCTCAAGGTGCCTCCTGTCCTCAAGGGAGTATAGTCACACTTATCCCCTGGCGCTTCCTGACCACCTTATCCCCAATACTGTCACTTCCACGCGCCCTAAACACACCCAATCATCACCCATTAAGTCATCAAACGGGCGTAATGCAGACGTCTTGTCAAATCAGGCTTCGCGCACTCACCTGCATGATTAGGCGTGTTGCGCGACGATCGGAGGGGCCGATTACACTTTGTTTGCTGGTTGTTGTGACAGTTGCGCAACGCCCAATCACGGGAGGACGCTGGTCAGCCCAAGGCCGCGCCGGAGATCGTTATCGCTCCCGCCGGCTCTTTGTCTCCGCGCAGGTGATGATGTGGTATTGTTGCGGGTAATTAGACCGCAATAACTTTCGCGCGTGTGACTCCGTGACCTCAGCTTTTATTGTGGCCCTTTTACAGTGTTGTTATGGTGGACAAAGCTGGAGGCTCGATAGTGGAACGACAAGGAGAACCGATATGATGCTGAAAGAATGATTGCATATAAGTAAAATCTTACTGTGAGGATCAAGACAAGCTTTCTCTCTCAAACTGTCTATATACGTGATGTGAAAGCAAGTGAAGTTGGTCCCACAACGAAAGGAAAAGGCAAATTTAGTTTAGAGGGTTCACATCCTTCGTAACGGTAGAACATTTCAGATACGACTGTCTAGAGCCATTTCAGACACGCAAGAAACATTTCAGAGGATCTTAAAGAAATATTTCGGAGATCATTTACATTTCTACAACCATCATTTCGTTCAAATGTTTCATTTACCCCCTCATCCCCGTCTCCATACAATGAGTCTCATTTGGGAGTCTACTTACAGGGATCGTCACGGCGTCACCACCTTCTGCACCCACTCAGGCGACGGTATTGTTGCGGGTAATTAGACCGCAATGAGTCGCGACTGTTGGCCTGCGGAACCCGAGTCCCTCGCAGCATCCCTGCCCTGCCATAATAATTATCTCGCAGCGATCGGCAATCACGATCTGTGTTTGGGAAGCGACTCGAAATAATCGAGTTAAATGGTCTTGTTGGCTTTCCGCTAGAGCGACTCGGCTAATCGTGGGTGGCCCCGCAGATGACAGATGCGCCGACACACTAATCTCCGCGTGTGCTCCATGTTGCCACCGGGTTACGGTAGTGCGCGAGCAGGAGGGTAAGGGGTGCTCACGGGGGCAATTACCCGGAATGCACACGGAGAAAGGCGAAAAGAACTGTTTGGAGGGAAGCCATTGATTGCGCGCGAACACCTGAAGAAAGTGGATCGTTAGCGGCGACAACAGGTGCGGTTCCGGGCGGACACAAAAGCGAGCACTCATAATCCGCTACGACCGCCTGTGTCCTCGCGTGTTATCCCATCGGATCCGAGCGGATTTACCACGGAGGCAACTGCGACGATTATGGGATGATTGCCGGGCCGAAAAGGCACATAGCGGAAACGGTAATTAGGTGGTGGATCTGCTGGGCACGGGATGTTGGCTTCCTGAGGTTGGAACGTAGATTGGCGCCAAGTGAGCACGGTTCAAAAGGATGGCTCTAGGACCTACGGAGAGCTTTTCGTAGGAGCTTCTTCTAAGGAGGACAGTGAGTGGCATCTTTTAGGAACAACCAGAAGTCGAAAAGCTATGTGCTTAACTCCTCTCTGCTTCCAGAGAACTTTGACCAAAAGCAAACCACATACATATATGCTCCTCGCCCCCTATCTCCAAGAAGCAGGACTCTAGCTGGCTTTAGGACCTACGGAGAGCTTTCTATAGGAGCTTCTTCTAAGGAGGACAGTGGGTTGCTTCTTGTAGTACTACAGTACCACAGTTTGGCCCCCACATTCTTCTTCTTCTCTGGAACCAAGGAAGAATAGAGGAGGACCACATATATGCCCCTCGGCCCCCTATCTCCAAGAAGCAAGCGATATCCGTAGATTGCTCGGCTATTTACTCCCCTTGATGAGCCCATCCACCCCGCCATCTTCGCATAAAAACAACATACCATGTTCTCTCGCCGTTCCGCGGACCCGATCTCCGATCCGCTGCGTCACCACCCCTTCTTGTCGTCAATCGCGTAATCCGCCTTCCGCCAACCACAATGACAACACGGAGCCTTGACATTGACAGTGGCGGCTTCGCTCTCATCGGCGGCGAAAGCACTCGATTGGCTCATGATCGCCGCGTTTTTGTCTCCTAATTAGCCGCCGTCGGAGGCTGAGAACGCCGCCGCGCAAATGATAATAATTAATAATCGCGCACGCATAAAAACTCATCGGTCGTGTAACACGACACGACAACATAATTTACGCCGCCGTTGTGCTCGGCGGCACTGCAGACCTTACAAGGGTGAGTAGGCGATCGAGCACATATCCTTGGGGGTGTAAATTACGTCGCCATACGGTATTGAAGGGTGTAGAGGAAGTTCTGTTCTTGAAGGGTGTAGAGGTGTAGGGCCTTACTAGAGCGTGACTGTAGAGAAAAGGACTTAGAATAGGAAGAACAGTTTCACTGTATCGAGAGCTACCCACCATAGGCGAATATAGGGCTAGTTAGAGGACCTTCTTCCCCCTCCCCCCGGTTCTTAGCCACCCACTCTCCACCAAAAAGACTCTCGCCCGGATCGCCCCACTAGAGGCGATAATTTAGACAAATTCGACGTTCCCCGGAAATCCGTGGCAGCGGATGACCTCGCGTGAGTCGTGCTCATCGGCCATCGCAGCCGATAAATCAGCATTTAAACGTATAATTGAGCTGGCGACGGCAGAGTCCATCAGCGAGCCGGCGCTTCCCCTCCAATGATACAATTAGTCAACAAATTTGGGCATGAAGGTCGGTCGCGCCGCGCGACATCCTGTAATTTGACTGTCAGCCGCAGGCACAACAAAGTCGCGCAAACAATCGATTATTCGCGTTTTAATGCATTTGCACTCGCGCGCTACCGTATCACTGTTACAGATCACCCGGCGCGCTTTTTGTACGCCTCGGCAGGCAGCGCCTGCAGGTAGTGTTGCTGATTTGCGGCCAGGTTTTAATGTGCGCGCGACAAATTGATCTGGTTACCGCGGGAGGATCTGGATTGTGAGAGCGTGAAGTTGTTATGGCTGTTAGCGGAGCGCCAAAGTGGTGGCCATCGACACAGTTATACATCGGTGAACAAGTTAACTGTCGGATCAGAGTTTGATGGTCTCAGGGCTTAAATGATGTGTTTAACGTCATACAAATGTGGAGGACCGGGTCTGGAGGTCCAAGGGGAGACCGGTTCAAGTAGGTCAACAAGTAAGGGGATAAGACAGGAACCAGCAGAGAAGAGCAGAGAAATAGAGAAATGAACTTCGGCAAGAAACATTTCTGTTTAGCAGGAAATATTTCTAACAATTCTATTACCGTAACCTTTAAAGGAAATATTTCCTCGTTCGAGGTGTTTCCTTGCAATATTTCACGCCGAGGATGTTTCTTGGCGTGTCATGGCGTGGCATCCAGAATGTTTCCTACGTCGTCTAGGGTCTCAAACAGATCTAGTCTAGACATTTAGCGTTAAAGGAGACGTTTGACTGAAAAATGAATTAAAAATTTTGTTATCGAAGGAGGTAAATCGAACTTCTACAAACCAGGAAACTTCACCCATTCAGTATCCTTTACATGAAGTTGTTTCAGCGTGGCCAACAGCTGTATCCTTGTTTTGGCTACGAAAACTCTCGATCAAGATTGACAACTGTGGTCCTGAACGGAATTCTCTCAAGTCATTTTGCTTAAAGCAAACGACACCCTTAAGACAGCAAACATCGCATCCTCTCTCCTAAAAAGCAATAAACGGCTGCTATTACCGTATTTTCCCAAGATGCCACCACCTGCTTGGCAACTCCAAGAAGCCCGTGATGCCCCGTAAAAATATAACGACCAACAATTGGCCATTATAGCCCATTCGGCTAATTAACGTGCCCCGTCCAAGGATGCGCACCTTGCGCTAAGTGTGTGCAAACCCGTTTCGGTGCACCGTAACTCTCGGACGAACGGCCGCGTCTGTCGACATATGGAAGCAGCTGCGCGGCGCCTCGCGATCGCGTCACAAAGCCCCGCTAATTGGATTAATTAATGCGAGGAGATCATAGATTTATTATTAGTAATCTTGAAGAGTCAAAGGGCGACGAGGGTGCTTCGGAGGGGAGGAGGCGGAGGCATACACATATACAGTACTCTTCTGGGCTTCTGGAACTTCTGCGACGACCTACTCGGAGCCTTTCGGCGAAATCGGAGGCGGCGGAGACGGCGTTGCCGCGTCCTTCTGTGGCATCTGGAAGTCGGCGAGCGTCGGCGACACCTTCTGTGGCGCCGTGAGGGGAGAGCCCGCGCCGAGTCCCGGCGCGAGCGCTGCGAGACCCGCCGGGAAGAGCATCGGGATCTGCGCGGAGGGGTCGAGCGAGAGGCCGGGGATGAGTGTGGGGGCTCCCGAGGGGATGCCGAAGGAGGTGGCCGGGGCGCAGAGCCGTTGCTGGCCGAAGATCTGCGGGTGCGACTGGAAGTAGTTGGACCAGTAGGGCGTCCGGAGCAGATTCTGCACGGCGGAGACGTTCGTCGCGTCGTTCAGGAACTCCATGCCCACGGCCGACTGTCGCTTCCACTTGGTCCTGCAACGACGGAGCGTGAGATCGCGTGTCCGCTGACAAGCCCTCTTCTTCTAATATGCGGAATTAGTCGGCGCCTATTGTCCGCCGCCGAAGAAGGCAAGCGTTGTTATCGTCGTGTTGTTGTTGTGCGGGGCAAAAACTGGCGCTACCGTAACCCGCCGCGACGCTCCATTTTGGACGTTTTATTGGCGCGCCATAATCTCATTTACACTCTCGCGAGCGATTGTCTCTCGTAAAGGGGCGATCACCAACTCCGCCGAGGGGGTTATTAGGCGAGGGCGACGCGCCCTAATGAGGAGGAGGCCGCGGGAGACGATAAAAAACAGTTGGCCCTGCATGGGTGGTCGTAAATCTTGAGGGGCCTGCAGCGAGTTTAATTTGGAGTTAAAAGTACACGGACTCGCTGGGGGATTGGACTGTGGGCCACCGTAGTCGGAAGGTCCGGAATTGGGACTAATTGGAGCAATCTACGCCGCCTGGGGCAGTTATCCGGAGAATCGGACTAAGAGGCACGTGGATGGGGATTTAATGGATCCGTTTTAATGGAAAGTCGACTTTCTGAAGCCTATAGGAACGAAGACTAGCTTAAAACAGGACAAAAGACCCCCCCCCAGGATTAGCTCTAAAGATCTGAGGATTCCAGGCTGACTCCAAGGAGCTTCACCAGCTTAAAACAGGACCAAGAAGCCTTACCTTCTGTTCTGGTACCACGTCTTCACCTGCGTGTCACTGAGACCCAGCCTCTTGGCCAGCTCCATCCGATCCTGCACGGAAAGGTACTTCTGCTTCTCAAACGTGTTCTCCAGCTCCTGGAGCTGCTTGTCCGTGAATATCGTCCGCGCCTTGCGCGCCTTCTTGCCCCCACTGCCACTCTCGCACGTGGAGTTGGGACTCTCCGAGCGGAGTCTGTCGGAACTCTCGTTGGACGGCGACCGGAGCTCCGAGCTCTCGAGCGTTTCTGAATCCCAAAATTAGCACGTCGAACCCTCCAAGCGAACCCTACCGTTCTCGCCACTGGTGTCCGCCTTGTCCGTGTCGGAGGAGCGACTGGACGAGGAGAGGATGTCGGAGATGCGGAAGGAGTTGTTCCCGAGCATCTTGCCCCCTCCTGCGAGCTGCTGTGCCGGATTCGCCGCCGTCTGGTGGAGCAGCGCCAGCGTGGAGGCGTCGTAGACGAGCGCCGGATTCAGAAGGAACGCCCGAGGGTCGATCATGCTCTTCTGAAAGTTCCAGCTCCATGAAGAGGGTACGGTAGCGGCGGCGGGGACGTATTAGGCGCGCAGGGGATTAGACCGGGGAGCGGAGGGATTCTCGCGACGTCGCGTCAAATCGACGACTAATCGCTCGTTTCGACGACGAATTGACCAATGCGCGATAAGTGGATGATTAACTTTCGACGACGCCCATTGGCTGTCGTCGGCGCACGGGTAATTTCCTCGTGGGGGGCGGGGCGCCAGCCGGAGCCCCGCGCCCGCCCTCCGCCAGCGCGGATGGCCTTCGGCAATCTGTAGCCGAGGCTGGCGCGGAGACAATGGCGCCGGAGGGGCATTAATTAAGTTGCCGCAGAAGCACTTCCGAAAATGAAATTGAGACGAGGCTATTAGAGGGCCTCGGGGGCGCGAAATTACAGGAGCGGCGACGCCGGATAACCGGATTCACCGCCGTCGACAAACAAACGAGCAAGAAGGAGTTAATGGGCTAGAATGCCGCGAGAGGCGACGCTTTTAGTCAAGTTTTTGTTTTGGGGACGGCTCCCAGCCCCGAGCCGAGGTTTCCGGTGGGCGAGCGGGTGCTAAGTGACATTGATCCGGTGGATGACACGTTGCTCAGCTGTGAAGTGCCGGGTCTTTCGCGTTCCCAGAGAGGCACTCGGCGTCCGGGACAAGGTTCGCACCTCGCAGGAGAAGCTGGAAGGGAAGTGGGGGCCTGGGGAACACGGGTGAGGAGGAGAGGGGCATGATCTCTGGCATGGTTTAAAGGGCCTCGGAGGTCTCAAGATGTTCGATTTGAGGTGTTTACATGTGGACCGTTATGGGACTGTGATAATGAGACGCTACCTAGGGAGGGAGTAGCTTTGGAGGAGATTGATCCTTTTAGGACGTTTGAAGCCAGGTGAAGGAGAGAGGGAGTGAGAGCTTTTAAGAAGCTTTATTCACACTACAGTGCTCACTGGGAACGATAAGACACAAAAAAAAGCTAATATTTACTCTTTGATTAGCACAAGGATGAGTGGAGAAAACCATCAAGTACTTCAGTTTTGCAACCATGGCATAAATAGAGGACATCGCTCCTTTCCGACCCGGAAGTGAGCCCATACAGCGACGTTATCCTAGGTCAGCGCCTTATCCACCAGCTCCTCCTCCTCCCCAGAGCTTGTGGAACAGCTCCACGGAAAACGGGCCTAATTGCCTGTAGTACCCACTGGGAACCGGGCCAAGAACCCGGACCCGGTTCCTATCCCTGGCTTTACCAAATACAGTTCCTTCTTTTGGCTTTCCTATTAACAAAGTCAATTTAAAACAGCGTAGAGAAGCGTAGACGTAAAACAACGTAGACATTTTGATGGTCTAAGCAAGCATAAGATCATCTTTTTCTTTTTGTATGATGCAAAAACTACCATAACCTCCTGAATCCAGAACATCTGGGACTCCAACTGCTTCTGGTTTCTCGAAGTAAAGATAAAGAAGCCGCTAACCCTCAATCAAATTGTTTTGAATGGCTCACTGGATTTAAAAACCTTCTGGGTTCCGAATAGAAGAGTCCGATAACAAAGGAGCTCAGAGAAGAATGACGGGACCGTTCTAAGACGCTCAAGATTGGGCCCAGACCCTTTAAAATACCATTATTCCTTCTCTAACAAGCCAGCGTATCCCAAACTCAATTCAGGCCATTACTATCCAGAGCTGTTCCGCTTCTTCCCATAGCCAGGTCTTACGCCTCCCAAACCTGTAGAACACGCCAAAACGGACCCAATTACCTGAGCATAAACGGCGGCATTCCGGAAGCATTATCAGCGTGCGCGGCCCGGTCGCTCCAAACAAAGGTTAAAAGGTCATTAGCCGCAGCTTGTAATTATGACGCCACTCGCGTGCGATTCAAAAAGCGCCCGCGTGCTGACCCGTTATTGTTTCCGCACACTCCTAATAGAGCTGTTGCGCGACGCGAAAGGCACCGCCGCCTCTTCTCGCGCGCGCGAGTTCATGTTGGCACCGTCGTAAATCACTTAGCGCCTCCTCGCCTCCTACCGTATCCCCGGCCAACTTCCGAGGCTAAGTGTGAACACTTAACCTGTTAGGGAGGGGGACGAAACGTCGCCGCCTCGGCTGGGGGTCCGGCGTCGCTACTTGACACCCCGCGCGCTACTGTATCGCAGGGATAGGGTTACAAATTGCAAATTGCTTGGGACTGTTCCGCCGTTGTACCTGTGACAGGTCAGTGGGCCATCTGGGTGCGGTTCTGCCTAAGAGGGAGGGTGTGTTGTATTAGGAAGAGTATGTGGTGGTATAAAAGCTTCTGAGTCGTAAAAGTCGTCTGATGGACCGATGGAGCTAAATGTCTCTAACGGGTTCAGGATTTTCTTCTTATTTATACCATCTTGAATGTTCCACAGATTCAAAAGCCCTGGGAACCTCTTAGAACCTTAGGAGAAGGCGTAGCCCGAGCTTTCTAGCCGCACCCTACGGGCACTCTCTTGAACTCCTCGACATTAGTCGAAAATGAGCGAAACTTGGCTCCTTCTTCGCTCCAAGCCCTGGAAGATCCTCAACCCCTTACAGGCCACTTGACGTCCCAGCGGCCACCCTGACCCAAGGGATAGAGTTACAAATGAGATGGGAAAGGCCGTCTACCGTAGGGAGCACGCGAAAGAGCAATTTTCGCTCTTTTCGACGCGACTTTTCACGAGTCGAGTACCTCAATTATACGTTATTAATTGAGTCAACGTCTTCCCGGCGGCTAGCCCGGCGGAGTGGAAGATTTTAGTCGTGGCGCGGAGTAATTGTTGTCCTCGGGCTCGGTGGCGCGCCACTTCCGCCGTCGCAATTACCCGCCAAGGTGCGTGTCGGATGAGCGCGTGGAGAGCGTCCTAATCGGCGACAAAAGGATTAAATGGGATTAGCAAAAACGTCGACGCAGGTGGGAGACGAGTGGGAGAGTGACAAATGAGGTGTTCCACGCGGACGACTGTCCAGCAGGGCGCCGCTAGGAACGGTCCGAGCGCAGCGGAACAAGTGCAAAACGCGGCGCAATTACATGCCCCGGGTGCACTGGATTAGGTTGGGAGAGCGTTGGGTAAAGGATGCGGAGATGACAAGCCTGTTTGGGGTGCGCAACTTGCTCTGGGTGGAATCGAACAGTGAGGAGTGTTGGCAACGCTAAAAAGACTGCATTTTGGGGTTTTGGGGCTGAAGCTCAAATGCAAACCCTTGTACATAGTTGGAACCTGCTAAAACAAGGGTAACTCCGCCTTTAAAACGGGTTTTTAGAATGGTTTGTGACAAATTCAAGGTGCAATTAAAATTGCGCTGAAGAAGCCGCTTGCTTCTCTTTATCCTCCTTTAAAGAAGCTAAAATAGGGACAAGCACGGACCCGTAAAAAAAGGATCGTTCTACGTTCTCGGATCGGGTAGTTGTCGTTGATCTTTAAATACTTCTTCATGATACCATAACCATACACTGAAAGTTTTTCACCATCGAAGCTACACTTCTGGGCCAATTTCAGAGCTTAAAAGCACTTGTTAATGCAGCCACAGCGAGAGAGATACACGCCAGCAAAAAGGACAATTTGAGAGTATACTACTGCTAGCTCTTGAGACACTAGTTAGCCATTATATTCTGGCTTTTACGAATCGTTTACATATAGTGGCAACACCAAAGTCGGGATTTTTCATGATACAACCAAGTTATAAAGCAGTATGTAGAATTATCGTATTAGAATGCCACTCAAAGAAGGCATGCTCCAAGTAGGATGGCCCCGGAACAATTTCTGACAGCTCCTGGTACAGTTATTTCAGTCTCTATTAGAAAAACAGAACCCCAAAAACCGCTGTGGAAGATACCCATTTTGAAGTTCATTCTTTATTGGTAAAACTCGCCCCTCAAAACGCCTGCAAATAGCATCTAAAGCACCCATAGAATTGCCACATTAAAATGTTGCCTTCAAAAGACCCCTCCACACATCAACCACCACTCTTCTCTGACCCTCGAGCTACCGTACCCCCTGCACTGCACCATAACGAGCACCAATCTCGCCTTCTTTTCTGCGCGAAAAAAGTGGCAAATTGACTCCAAATTTCGCTTTCCTCGCGCGGTGTCCGCGGCGAAAACAAAAGTCGGCGTGCTGGGAGCGACAAAAGCGCCGCTGGCGACCTTCGGAGATGATGTTCTGCTCGGCGGTTTATGTGAGATAATTAGACCGATTTCGCGCCCTCGAGCTCTTCCTTTCCCTCGCGCTGTTTTTCCTCGCCCCGCGCGCATCCCTAATAAGCCGCAAAGAAGGTGAGAACGCGCCGCGAGTTCACACACATTCGGTTTCGGTGGGAAGATTCGGTCAGGTGAGGAAGGTTAACTTGAATCCGAGTGGGATATAGGATACGGTAGGATGGGGAACAAGGGTAGTGCTAGTGCTGCCTGTATGGAGCTAAACATCTTCGAGGGTGCTGATGGATGAGACAAGGAAATGAGTTAGGAGGAGAGACATAGAAGGACTGCCAGGAGCAGAAAATTAATGCTTCCGAGCGGAGTTGAACACGGGACCCTCAGATTGGTGATCTCATGGAAATCGTTCAGCCTCTGTACTGTAATAGAGGAGGCAAGGAATGCTCTAGAACACTATTTTTGTTGCCTAAAAACCCTAACAAATGCTTTAAAGGAAACGATCTTTTTTCTGAGAAATATCCTTTGCAAAACGGTCCGTTTCTTTGGTCCCACCACGAGGTTCTTTTCTGACAATCAGCCTTCTTCCATGCTGTCCTGCATGATGGTGCTCCAAGTCTATCTCGGAGCATCTTCAGATCCTACTTGTATCACCAAATACTCCATGATACTCTTGACTGGGGCTGAAATTTCAGATGCAAAAATGTAATAATTAGCATTGAATGCCGTCAAAAAGAGCATACATTTTGATAAACCCTTCTACAGCTCCTCGCCTAGGGGTCCCGACGGTACTTCAGCGTTTTTAATCGGTCATAAAGCATTTTCCAACAAAATGGTCCCACAGCGAACAGAAAAATACCGGTAGAAGTCTCAAAAAGACAGAGCATCACCCACCAGACAGATCCCAGGTTCGCTCTGTCTTAGACTACACGTCTCCGCCGTCTACGTCTCGTCTACCCACCGCACGTTCAGCTCCCGGCCACGTTCCCATCGATCATTAATATCATTAAGAGGTAATAGGCACCCAAAAGGTGCGCTCTGACACCTGCACTTAGACCGGGATTACGGTGGCCGTCGCGTCGAGAACGCGCTGGAGCGACTAATCGCGAACAAAGGATGTTATTCTAATTTGGCGCGAAGATGGCGACCGTGAATGGCATGAATCCGTGATGGCGACGGCGCCAAACAACCCGGCGGGCCGGCTAAGTGACAAACGAGAACGGCCGTTGATAAAGCGGCGATAAACAGCCATGAATTTCTGAGTAAATTGTCAGCGCGCGAAAAAAGACCTCTCGCGCGTCAAAAACGAACGTTTTCTCAATTAATAACACAGGGCGCCCTGGAGGCGCTCGCGTTTATTAGAAATAGATGACGGCCGCGTTGCTGGCGGTCTCGAACGGAATTCTTGGACTCGGTAGGCCAAACAAGGAGCAGGGTTGCGATGTAGGAGGTCTGTCCAGGTAAAGGCCTTTTAGGGGCCTAGTTCGGGAGAAGTGGCGAATAGACCTTTTTTGATCTGTAGAAGGGATCCCTGCAGGAGCTCATGAATTCGGCTATGAGACTTCTTTTGGCTTCGTTTTAGGACGTTTTTGTGAAGACTGTTTTGCAACAGCATGACTGTAAAGGTTGAGGACAATTTGCGCCTAAGAAGAGGGACGATTGGCGCCCGTAGCTCTACTTTTGGTGCTGGTACCCCTTAAACACTTTAGGCCACCCTTTTGGTCGTCAATATTAAGAACTTCCTACTAAAAACGACTTGAAGAAAGGTAAAGAGCGTAAAAAACATGAGCATGAAGCAAACCATAAAAATAAAGAAGAAATGTCACCATTTGGCCTGAAGAAGTCCAGTTAATAGTGTTTCAGGATGCTGGTCCCCTTCGCCAACGCTACTTTTTGTTATCCTCGGTATATTTGTGTTAGAAATTGGAGAATTACTGCTAAAAAGGAGCTCAAGACATAAAATTTTTAAATGGTGGAAGCAACAGAGGAGCTTAGGGTTGCTCAGATCTATAGCCCCGACAGTATGTATGCTTCCTACAAGCTCTCAAATCCATCTTATGGTGAACATCCTTGCAAACCTTGAGAATCTTGGTTCTCCGGCCCTACTTGGATCGGACTCTACTTTTACGAGCCTATATTTTACTCTTTTGGCTTACGTTTATCCTTTTTTCTTCCTTAGACTTCTACCGGGTGCTGTCCCCTGTAACATGACTTCTAAAAGTAGTAAATGACATCAGTTCATCCCCTACTGGCGCATAGAACCAGATTATTTCATCGAAAAGAGGCCTCTCGACTTCACCATCTCCTATAGTCGCCTTTCCACGTCCTGCCTACGATCACCCTCCATTCTTCTCCCTCCTCATCACCGTAACCAACCCCTGCACTCCCACTTCAAGTCCAGTGAACCGTCACCTACTGCCATCAAAAATGAGCAAAAGACGACGATTACCGTATGCCGGGGCCTGAATGCCCTAAAGGATTTTGTTATTCGTCGCCAAAGGGTCGTTAATAAATGCGCGCGAGGTGACACCTTTTCGGCGGCGTTTTCGCGTCGCCGGACACATTGAGCCGGGTGGAATCCGAAATTGGCGCAATTGGCGGCGACGACTCCGGGGAGAGATTGCGGAAGACGGGGACCTGGACAGGCAGGCCATCACGGCTATTAATCCAATTACTCGCCGGAACATGCTGTTATTGCGGCGGGTCAATCGGATTACCTCCCGGTCGCTTTGTCCGCGATCGCTGGCGCGCGGATTACCTCCACACTTGACGAGACCTATCGTTACGCGCACACTCGACCACTGCCAGAAAGTGTTATTACAACCGCAAATGGGATTATGAAGTGGCGAGCAGGTCGACGCCGGAGAGGACGGACGCGGTAAACGGGGATTAGGGAATCCGGAGGGCGTCGTCAAGGAGATCACGGAATCGCGACGGTAATCCGCCCAAATTGAACGGGCAGGTGTGGAGGGAGCTAATTGCGAGCTAAACGCTACGCCTAGAACGTTTACGCGTTTCGTATCCTTGTGCGGCTGGCTGGGACGCCTAGTGGAAGTATGAGCGACTGGGAGAGCTCAGAAGGAAAGCGTTCTCCTTGGATCCGACCTAGGAATGGGTGTAGAGGATTCCCAGATTCAGGGCTTACGAGGTGTAACTATGAAACAACTGTGATCCAATAATTCAACTTCTTGAAGCTTCTTAAGCACACGAGAACAGTCGCCAGTCACAAGCAAAACAGTCGCTTGCATCTGTTTCGTAAGGAACGGAGGCATCGCGCAACCGACCTTCCAAAGGCGCGACTCCGGAGTTCCCGCTGACTGAAGTCGGAGCTTTGGAGGGCGGAGAGAATCCTCGGAGTTTCGGGAGTCAGAACATCCCTGGCGTGGAAGTCCGGATAGTTCTTCTTTAAGAAACAGCTGTCCGACGCGCCGTACTCCCATGAGCGAAATTCCAGGCGCAATATAGAATCTTGTAAGGAGAGAAAAGCGCCAAACGCATTTACTGACTCATGGTTGAAGAAACTGTGGAAGGTCGCCGGTACAATTTCCAGCATGCGACCTTGATTCAAAAGGGCCTGGCGCCCGTTGGCATCTAGTGCTTCTTCGTCGAAAGACAAGCAGAAGTTCAGATTTCTACTCACTTCCCAGCGGTCGAAGAGCTTCTGAATGAAGCTCATGTCGATTAGTTGTACAGTAGCCTCAGTTATCAACACGGAAACGCGCTTTCCAAGTCTCCCTTTCAGGCAAAAGGATTCCACGAGCGGAAGGACGGACTGCGTCCACTTGTTTCCCATCAAACTAACGTGCCTCAAACAGGGCGAGTTGTTGATCTGGTCCTCCAAGAAGTCGAGCGTCAGCTGTCCGTGGTAAGATATATAAATCGCCCCGAGCCATACCCTGCTGAACAACGAGGACAGTATAATCCTTTGACCGTCAGAAGGGTCACAGGTCGATATTAAGGAGGCACCTTGCTCAAACTGGGGCAGAACTGCTTCCAGCTGCTTGACGGCCTCCGCTTCTGGCACTGCTTGGAAGTTGTCTATCTCCGGTCGGTTTGACCAGGTAATTTCGGCAATCGTTATAATGCGAGCAAAGCGACTATTCTTTTGGATCGATCCCAAGTGTCCGTAGATATGAGTATATATCTTCCGTGCAATAAGCTGAATTCCGCCTTCAGTCATTCGGACATATACTCCATAACACTTCCGATTTCGGTGATGGACGTCGACGACCACCTTCCAAAGAGGATGTTTTACTTCTCGAGTCAAAGGATCCAAAGTCTTCTCGCCATGGAAGAGCTCGACAACGGAGTCCACAAACTTGTAGGGCACCGCATCCATTGTCCTTTTTGGTGTGACGTGGTCGAAATGTGGAGTTGGAGCTTCTTTGTGTGAGTCGCGTCGGTTCCTCGAAGGACAAAAGGATGTATAGTGCTAATAAGTGAGTGATCTGCATGTGTGATAAGAAAACCGATATGTGATCACCATCACCATGAATATGTGCGACCGAGAAAGACGTCACTTCCTCGAAGACTTCTGATCTAATGATTCACATGATTCATTGACATGAGAACAGTCGCCAGTCACAAGCAAAACAGTCGCTTGCATCTGTTTCGTAAGGTATGGAGGCGTCGCGGAACCGACCTTCCAAAGGCGCGACTCCGGAGTTTCCGCTGACTGAAGTCGGAGCTTTGGAGGGCGGAAAACGACGGAGTCCTCGGAGTTTCGGGAGTCGGAACATCCTTGGTGTCGAAGTTCCCGGTGTCATCGGTGTCCCTGGTAACATCCCTGGTGTGCTCCGACATGTCGCATTCGTAGGAGCGAAATTCCAGGCGCCATTCAGAATCTTGTACGAAGAGGAAAGCGCCAAACGCATTCAGTAAATTATGGTTGGAGAAACTGCGGAAGCTTGCGGGTACAATTTCCAACACGCGACCTTGATTCAAAAGGTCATGACGCCCGTTGGCATCTAGTGCTTCTTCGTCGAAAGACAAGCTGAAGTTCAGATTTCTACTCACTTCCCAGCGGTCGCAGAACTTCTCAATGAAGCTCTTGTCGATTAGTTGTACGGTAGCCTCAGTTATCAACACGGAAACGCGCTTTCCAAGTCTCCCTTTCAGGCAAAAGGATTCCACGAGCGGAAGGACGGACTTCGGCCACTTGTTTCCAGATATCCCAACGAGCCAGAGGTAAGGCGAGTTGTTGATCTGGTCCGCCAAGAAGTCGAGCGTTATCTGTCCGTGGTAAGATATGTAAATCGATTCCAGGCTCACCCTGTTGAACAACGGAGGCAATATAATCTTTTGCACAACAGCAGGGGCACTTGTCAAGAATAAAGAGAAGCCCTGCTCAAACTGGGGCAGAACTGCTTCCAGTTGCTTGAAGGCCTCCGTTTCTGTCAATAGCTGGAACTTGTTTATCTCCAGCCGGCGTGGCCAGATCATATCGTTGATCTCCATAATGCGAGCAAAGCGACTATTCTTTTGGATCCATTCCAAGTTCACGTAGTTTTGTTCCGTGAACTTCTTCCGTGCAGCAAGCTGAACGCCATCCTTGGTAACTCGTACAACCACGTCATAATACTCCCGATTGCGGCGATGGACGTCGAGGACCTGCTTCCAGAGAGGGAGGGCTACTTCTTCGGCCAAACGACCCAATCTTCCGAAGCCATCCAAGAGCTGGACGACGGAGTCCACGAACTTGATCGGCACGGCGTCCATTGCTCCTTGTGATTTGAGCTGCCGGAGCTCATTTATATGAATCGCATTAGTCTCAAGCGATGCTTCTCAAGCGATCCAAAGCAATGCATGGTGCTGATGAATCTGTTATACCGTACCGGACGCGATGGTCTTCACGATCAGCTACTTCCTTCTCAGTAATCTACACTCCGGAGGCCTGACCCAAAAGTGGTGCTCGACGGAGTCCACGAATTTGATAGCCTTCTTGGTGCTGAAGGGCAGCTTGCTGGGCCAAGTAGTTTCTGAATTGGTGAATTTGAGGATCTCAATGGCTGTTCGCTCAACTCTTGTACTCAAATGACAACTCTCAAAACTTGGCCTCAAGTCGGCCTCTTTTCCCACCTGCAGCACCCGAAAGTTCTGCTCTTCCTCTGTTGTATCTTGTATTGCCTTCTAGAACGCTTCTGATTATCAGTGTGGAGAAGAGTATTTTCCCCAAGACTCCCTGGAATCTACGACAAACAAAAAGTTCGCTAACAGCCTCGGATTATGCAATGTTGAACAGGTTTGCAAACCGATCTAATCGGCCAATTGACACTGTTTTCCTGTGGAACCAGAAATCGGCGCGCTTCCAGTTCTCTCGTGCAGCCGCTGTCAGCGGGGAATTTGACGATCCGATGTGCTTTTTAATGAACTCGTAAACACTGCGGTAACTGATGTGAAAACATCGCGTCGTGATTAATGGGGTGAGGCACACCCCATGGCTACACTGTGTGTGTCAAGAGCTAGGAATAGCGATATTGAGGGCAATTTGGAGACGCTTGAAGGGTCGTCTATAGCCTGGGATCTCGGATGATATCTCACCTCATTAAAAGGATCTCATCAGTTCACATAAGGGATCAGTTATAGTCAGCGATGAAGTCAGGGACGCGCACCTTCTGGAAACGTCAATGCCTCCATCTTCTGCCTGTCACCTATCTCTCCGGCGTACGCATTTTGGCACCAAACTACACATGCATTCGTTTACTCTGTTCAACGAAGGACAATTGTATTGTCAAGGTGGCCCGAATTCGTTCTCGAGTCACTCAGAAGCCGCCACAGGTCTGCAGCTGCTTGTAGGTGCCCCAGCTGCCGATCTCGATCGCGTAGAGGAAGCTGGAGCGGGTGGTGTCGGTGCCGATGTAGGTCTTGATGATGCTGGCGATGCACTGGACCTTGCCCATGTCGTTGCCGCTGAGCGTGCTGTTCATGATGCACT
>JADLIF010002260.1:0-21288 GCA_016648015.1 Steinernema khuongi | reverse complement strand
AGCCCCCACTTTGATCCTTTCATCCCTAGCTACTTTGGCAATTTCAATTTATATCTGACGACGGACACTGTTAGATGTTCCAAAAATACGCACTCTGGCAAAACAACGAAGTTTCTCTCCAAAGCTCCGTTCGCACGCGCCATGTCTGTTTCCGAGTAAACAGACAGACGGTAGACAAATATGGAGGCGCAAATTGAGGAAAGTAATGGAAAACAAGGCGCTCCAAGACGTCACCGTTTGTGATTGTGTTATCTCCTCATCGGCTCCCTGGCGCCTTGGAGCCGCTCTGCACTCTGCACCGAACCTTTCAACGCAAAAACCAAAGGTCGATCCTGGCGGTGATCAGGATGGGGAGGGAATCTCGCCGGGCGGGAGTGATAAATGGCCTGTTCTGCGCTACGATAAGGAAGCGCCAAATGTGACTTTTTAGCGCAATATCACAATTTGTTCACTGGCGGCGGAGGTGACGATGATGGATGACATTGTTCGGAGTCTCCAGACTTCCTGGACAGAATGTGGTATTTGCAGGAACGTTGCAGGAGGTTCGATGACAAAAATAGGGGCGCGGAGAATGATAGGTGCGTCGAAAAATATGAGTTGTCTTAGGAGAAGATTTTTAACTTACATTGTACTAATGTGACCATGGGAAATAAGAATATAAATTATTCACAAATCTGGAAGAGAGCTATCCTTTTTTGAGATAAGGCTAGGTCATGCTAATGGACAGTGTGCAAACGTACCCAACAAGACCAAAAATATTAACTTGCCACAATTGACACCAAGACCACAAACACCAAAGGCGTTAGATTCTTGCAAAAATTTCTCGCGTAAGGCTTACAAAGAAATATTGACATTCAAGCCAGCAGTGCATTGCGAATACAGGTAGCAGAATCCACAGCACTCAAGCTATTAAAAAAAATACAAGAACACATCAAATTGTATCTCAAACTTGGTTTAAGCTTGGTTTCAAGCAAAAGAAGAAATACAAGTAGAAACTAAATTATGCTCAATGAAAGAATAGAAATGGTCGCAAAATGCGCAGAAAAATAAAAAATAGTATCCATGTCAGCCGAATTTTATCAATAATACAAGCAAATATTTTCAAGCAAGAGTAAATCTAAATCTTAAGCAAAGAGTTAAAAAGAAAGATAAGATTAGTAAGATTTGAAGAAGAATGACGTTACCAAAAATATCTTTAAAAAAATCTTTCAGAATACAATTGGAATAAAGCCGTATTGTTCTGAAGTTTATAGGAGTTCTGATAACCTTATCTGTCAATTCAAATGACTCAATAAGTACAACATGTTGATTTAAAAAGTTTTGAGATAAGAATAAGTTTTGGATAAGAACAAAGCAGGATACCAAAGGATGTCTACAATACATAGCTTTTAAAATTCAGTATTTCATCATTTCCGGATTTACACTATTTAGCTTTAATTTACAAAAAGACTTTTTAGAAATTGATTCAGTGAATCTCGGGTGAGCTGTCCAAGCGCAGCAGATAGCAACGAAGCGTGAACAACAATATACCGCGAAATAATAACAAGGAAAAACCTGACGCCACGGTGAAAGCTGAAGCGGAAGAGAGCACACGTCATGGAGCAACTGAGCAGCGCCAAAAATAGGTGACGGTGAATCTCAGAGACAAATCTGAGAGACCTGAGAATCAATAAAAAACTATGTGACATTCATACACATTGCGCCTTCGGGCCCTTTTAAAATTAATATCAATTTACGGTATCAATTAAGCGAGGAGATGGTACCTTCGATAATTTACATTCATTAGATGTTAAACGTTAAATTAGTCCAAGAAGGTGTGAGCTAAATTCCAATGAGCTCAAGAACAGCTCGATTCAAGGAACTACGACAAAAATTAAAAAGTGAAGTTTCCGTCTTTCAAGGAATGTCGCGGAAAACCACAAAAATTCATGCAGATGTGCTCACCACGCATGAAAAACGGAAGTCACAAAACCATCCGAATCCAAGCTTTTTTCCACGGTCCAATCGCTTCCTCTTGGCTTTCTAACAATGGTATGGTGTTCTGTATGCCTGGATAAAATGGGGACACAGACATGAAAATCAAAAATATGCAATAAAGTTGTCGTAGACATGGAAATCAAAAATTGTACCGCATGAGGACAATAGGACGATCCTATCATAGAAAACGACAAAACGTCACAGGTGCGCTCAATATTCAAAAATAATTGGATTGGCAAAAACCAGCGACATCCCATCCCTCTGGCTCTTCTAAAAACAACGCAAAAGATACGATCGTTTTTGCAAAGGACACCGAGATCAAGGAGCACCCGTGGGAGACATTAGTCAATGGGCGGAAACCACTTGAAAGAAGGAGCGAAATTTATGCGACCCTCGGAGACGATGGGCGATACATTAAAAAATCAATCAAAACGAGATTACATCCTGAATTATTATTGGGATTCCTCGAAAAGAAGCTGAAGGGCAAATGCCAAGTGTTGCGTAGAGCGCTGAAGGCCACAGGAAGGGTGACCGAGGCTTAAGAGCACAAGGACAGAGTGGGACGCTCGGGAGTTGGACTAATCTGTATATTTAGAGGAATTGCGTAAGCGTGGAAGTCCGACAAGGTGGTGACACTGGCGATTAAGTGTGCAACTGTGAAGTTACTACTTGGAAAATTAAATGTTTTCCGCTCGTTTTCCGTCACACGAATCTTCAAAAATTCTATCATTTAGAAATATTGCTACTTGTTTAATGTGGTGAAACTTATGCAGGTTCATTCAGTTTTATTTATAATATACGACATGAATGTTGTTTCTATGGAACTGTTTAAATGCACCAATGTGTGTGTGCATATCATCTTGATCTGTCGTTCCCCCTTCAATCAATTTCCTTGCACTCAATTATTATCAATCCCTCTTCTTGTCTAAAAACGATCAAAAGCGAGAAAGCCAAAAATATTTCTTATTTTTAGAAATATGTGATTATTCGGATGCTATAAATAGCATCTTCTATTTTCTATAAAAATTGGCTATTCACAATTGGCTATTGAACATAGGTGATGCAATTTTGTTAAGAATTGTGGGCGGATAAAAATTCCGCAACCATTTTTAAAAATTACATAGATATTGCTAAGAAAAAATCTAAATCTGAATTTGTGATAAATCTAGATACTAGATCGAGGCGCACACCGATCAAGAATGTTGCAATGTATGGCAAAAATATTGTTAAAAAATAATAAAAATTTCACCTGTGATGTAACGAAATGTTCGAAATGCGCCTGATGTGATTCAATGCAACTTTGCGATTTCTAGTGAAGTTTTAGGGAAAATGGTCTTAAGAAAAGAAAGGCTCTCCACAAAAATCAACCGGTTATGAGGACAAAGTTACCGTCGTCCTTGAGCGCCGTCGAAGTGCTGATGAAGCCGTCCATGCTGGCCGAAGGACTCGCGAAAATGCAATCGTTCTCACACACCCGACACCAAAGGCTCGGCACCATGCGAGGCTTCGTCCGAACGTGTAATAAAGCGAAGAAGGTGGCAGAGCTCCTCTCGCGCTCTCTGTTAACAAATGGGCACCTTTATGGGGTGATGAATTGAAAACGCGCGAAGACGACGGCGCCAGAGAGGACATCCGCTACATTAGACGGAGGCGACTGAAGAGCGATGATGCCAGAGGTTGTTTTCCGTCGAGAATTCCCCAATCTTCAGTGCAAGGACACGCAACCGGCGACAAAGATAGATCCGGTGTGGATACGATCGGTGGGGAACGTCAGCAAAAGTGATAAATGAAAGAAGACTCAAGGATTGCTTGCAAAAATACATCTATTCTGGAGGTCTCTTGGCGAAGTACTTGGTTGGGAAGCAAAATAATTTGTCTGATGGAATTTTTATAAAAAATTTCTTTTTATTTCATAAAATTCGTAAAATTCATAGAACGTCATGAAACACGCCCTAACAAAAATAAAGAAAATAACATGGACCAGTTTGAAGTTATCTCAAAGTCGAAAATGATCGAAGTCAGCTAAGCGTTTTACCCACAAATGTTACCTAATTCGTGTTACCTAATGTTCGTCAACAATTACGCTGTTAATAGATTGTTGGTTCCAAAGCAAAGAAAATTAGGCGAAAAAACCCAAAGAAGCTTGACCTTTCTCCTGCTAAGGCTCTGGCCAACATTTGCTAAAGAGCAGGAGTTACTAATGGACCCACAAGGATGGAAAATAAGCCACCATTTGTCTGAATGAGAAGACCAAAAATTAATCTGAAAAATAGTAGTTTAAATATCTCTTGTAATAGTCAGTGTTCAATTGAAATAACTGGTACAGATGCAGTTCGTGGCATGCCAAAAATACAGCTCAGAATTTTCAAGAGGTAGAGGAAACATTTTAAGTAAAGGAAGCGAGATACATGATTTATCGAAATACGATAATGATTGAAAAATAAAAAAACTCTGAAGGAGACCTATAAATTGAAATCTGAATGATCAGATCGTTTTCTTAAAAAGCTTCCAAAAATTGCGAAAAATGGAAAAATGATACGAACCTTCTTGGGCAGGCTTCTTGACAAACATGGTTGCGACTTCTGAAAGGAATCCAGAAATTTTCAAACAAAACTTGGACCTTGAAAATTATGCTACCATGAACTCATTTTGTAAAATTTGAAAACAAACGATTACACGTTTTTTCCCCATAATGTGAGGATAAAATTACAATGAGTTGTTTGGATGAGAAGACCAAAAATAAATATTAAAATGCATGAAATAGTCCCTCGTTTTACAGGGCAGGCGACGAAATTGCAAAAAATAACGTAAATAATTGACATGTGTGGACATGGTTAAGATTCTAAAACAGTAGCTCACTATTTTAAAAAACTTCAAATCTGAACATGAGGATTCTCATCTCATTGGTAAGAATAATCAAGCGCAAAAATAATGACGACAATAAGATTGCACATGACGAGAACCTCAAAATTTTCGTATCAATTCGTTATATGGTAATTACGGAAAAAATCCGAATTATGGACTCATGGAAAAAGCTTCAGATTCAGCAAAAATGCTCTGCGAATATTGTATTCTAGGGAACTACTTAATGTCGATCCTAAATTGAAACAAATTCTACAAAAAAATAATTTAATTATGCAAAAATTTTGTAAGTTATTGTAAAAATGCAATCAACTTGATTTTCTAAAATCATGTATTTCCTCCTGCACTTTCTAAAAACAAGGATACACTGGTAAACAAAAATTGCAGAGAAATAGAGGGTGGCGACCACTCCCGCCGAAAGACTTTGAAAGGCGCCATCTGTACATTAGCGCCACTACCCAGCACCACAAAATAAACAGCGCCACGGCGAACCCGTGGACAACCAAAGATCGTCCCTATAAACAAACTCAGCGCACAAAGTTGCGTTTCCGCCCGGGAGGCAATCAGCCTCCGAGGCGCGCTTGTCATCTTCAGTTCTGCGCGAAGATGAATGCGTAATTAGGCGACAATTGGCGCAATTGGGAGACGCAGAAAACGGACTAGTAGCCCATCGCTGTACGGGCGTGTGATGTGTATGGATCTGCAGGGCTGAAACCTGCGCTGACGAAGGACGCCGCTAAGGAAACTAATTTGGGATGGGAAAGTCCCACGGTGCAGACACCGAGCGCGAGAAGGAGTAGAGAGAGGATCGTTAAACTATAAGAAGGTTAACGGTGCGAATGTCACAAAGAAAGGAACTTTTGAGAAGTTCTGTCCTAAAGGATCGGAGTGATCACATATTGTGAAAAAATAGACTTTGAAGAGCGTGAATTTAAGTAGCGAAGAGTATCGTATTCTGAGATGTTGCGGAGGAAGTCATTTACCCAGATGAGTCTTAAAACATGACGGATCTTACATGAATGTTCATGAACTTGAACTCAGGAAAAGTGGCTGACATTTTGTATGTAAATGACAGGAAGATCTGATTTTTAAAAGTACTAACATCGTAATATTACTGTAATTCTTACATTTTTTTGTTCACCGTATTTTTCACCGTATTTTCACCGGCAAGATTCACCGTAATTTTTTTCACTGTCCTAAGATATGAATTTCCGATAATAACATTACTCTTGTAAAAAAGGCATCGAAATAAAAAATAAAGCATCATTGCAGTTATTAATTTCTATATCACGCCCTAATAATATCTAAAGCGAGATTAACTGCAATGCTCTTGACTACCATTCAGCCGCGCAAAAATTAGTAAATTAGATTCTAAATAAAAGTGTAATATCGGGCAAAAGCTGCCACAAATCATAGATTTGCTAAAGGACAACTCACTTGAGAAGGGATAATCCGGACTGGACAGCGACGACGCTCCGCTGATCTTTATCTGCGGAAGAAGAGTTCTCTCTCGTATCACAGGAACTTCTGAAATATATGGCGGCTTAATGGCCTATGACATATTGAGAATAAGGCCAAAAATACTTTGATGTTTCGAGGTAAAAATTTCCCTTCTGGTGACACATAAATCTATCTCCTACCGCCGACGTATGACAAAATCAGTGAATGTGTCATTTTCCAAGTATCCAAAGACTCAAAGAATCAAGTTTAAAATAGTTGTTTAAAAATTGTATACAGTTTGGACTTCAACTACAGCACAGACTGTAGATGAAGTTCAGAGATTGCCATACTTTTAGAAATAGAACACTTTACGCTTTTCGTCATCTAAGGACAAATTCTCACCATGAACGTTGCAAAAATCATTCTCTTTTGGACTACGTAAAATGTGTAAAAGGGATGTGTAAAATTTAGAATAAAGATGTAAACTTTTATACTGTGGCCCTTTGCCAAACCCGTGCGCAAAAATGCAAAAATACACTCTCTCAAACACTGCCTATAAGAGGTATACACATATCAAGACAGTATTTTTTCCTTATTGTAAATTAAGCTTCGACATGCGTTTGTCTCATGTAGGGCTTCAACAATATCAATATACAAAAATTGCAACGTTGCTTTCCCGCCACAACTCGTCATATTTTCTGAAAGCATTATTTTGCTCGTTCTTTGACATGGAATATTTTTCCTAAAGTTCTCCCTGCTTTCAAAAATTTGCAACAGGTTTGGATAGATTTATCTGGACGCACCGCTGTATGTTAGGATTTCTTGCAAAATATAGAGAAATTCATTTACAGTACTTTTAATAAATTAAGAACATAGAAGGCGAAAAGGCGAAAAGATACGTTTTAAATTCCTTAATCGCTTCGAGAACCGAAAACCATGGAAAGCCGATGCAAACATTTAACCTTCAAATTTATGTACTGCAACTTACAAAAATTTAAGTCTCAATAACCCTCTACGAGAAAGTTATTCCCAACTATGCTTTGTGAATCAAGAATCGCCGCCTTGCCTGTGTACTGGCCCATGTAGTGGTCTCGCTTCTTGTCGTTCGCGTGTACCGGCTTCTTCAGCTGCCAACAGTGCATGACACAGTAGACGCAGAGAACGCCGACGAGCGCCACCGAGATTCCCACGCAGCCGACGAGCAGGATGTAGGCGGGCATTTTGGAGAATTGTTGGTCGGAGTGACTGACGGCCGGCCCCGACGCTACATAGAGACAGTCTGGAAGCGGTAAACACGAGTAATAAAGCGGTCGTAAAGCGCGAGTTAATTGAACGAGTGCCTTCTTGGGTTGTTGTTTGGAGGTCAAGCAGCCACCTCCTCAATACAAAAATTATAAAAAGATCACATATTTGCTCAAAAACGAAATTGTTGTAATGTTCTTGCTTGTTGTAATAAATGCTCTTCATACAAATATTTATTATAAATATCTAAGAAAATCAGAAAGGAAACCCATATAGCAACTAAGGAGACCATTACTTCGAAACAGATTTTGTTAAGTTTCCACGGACTTTTGACTGTTCTGAAAGGAGTAACAACTCGAGTTATTGTGCATTTAATCAGATCATATGTGCTGTTCTATGAACTACGAGTTGAAGAAATAACAATTTGTTAGAGAGAAAATGATATATTTCAATCGATATAAAGGACATTGTCGTTGATTGACACAAACGGTAGAATTCGTAGAGTTATATCAGAAACCACAAATAAGATAAACGCCAGGAGGCAAGCGCACTGGGAAATCAAGCTTAGTTTTTCCAGTACCGGCATATTTCCAAAGGTTTTTCTCTGCATTTTCGGAGCGAGGAAAATTCAGGAGAGCACCGATAGACTTCGCACATCTAGCGCTATTAAACACAGCGCTATTAAGCACTCTCGCCACCATAGAAATTATATTATCTTTCATGGATGACACTGAGAGCTTCTAATGAAATCAAAAATATCCGAAATCCAAAGCAAATCCAAGTATTGGAATCTGTAAACGTAACTCTGGTCTTTGGCCAAAAATTTGTTGCTGTGACGATTACCCTTTTGCAGTCGTCGGCCAGTAAATATCTGTAGCCAAAAATTTGCTTCTGTAAAGAAGAATAAAGAGAATGAGACTGTCTAACCAGCACACCTAACCAGTCCAAAATTTCCTTGTTCAGCCTCATAATTGTGCGGCATAGATATTCAAAGCAGTGTGTGCCCAATTCCTAAAATCTATCCAGCGCACTGTTGCTTTCCTGTAATTTTAAAAACATTTTTTGGCTTTATTGATGACCAGCTGAGTGTCCAAGAAGAAATTACAACAGCGAAGAGGGACGAAAACGCACTGTCTCATTTGTTCTTTTAGAACACTAAAAATATCTGTTAATGATGGTAAATATAAGCTCGTACCACCTTGCTGGACGTCCAAAAATATCTTAACCAACAACAGTAACAGCGTTCTGATAACAGCCCCTAGCAGAAGAATGCTTGAGCTTTAGCTTAAGCTCCAGACCGATTGCGCAAAGGAAGGAAAAGCGGTAGGAATTTAAGGCCAAAAAAGCAAAAACAGAAAAGAGGAGCCAAAAAATTCTGCAAAACGACGCAAGTGCAATACAAGGAAGTTTTGTTTCGAGGAGGCCAACGCCTATGAGACGTGTTAATGAGTTCTTTTTGCGGACTAAAAACAGGCGTTCCATATTAATAACGGAGAGATTCGGGAACGCCCTACTGCTCTCGGAATCGATCCACTTCGCCTCAGGGTATTGTGATAAACGAACAATATTACTTGTGGCTGAGATCTCGAAAATCGTGGCAAGCTGATGGCAAAAAAATTAGATGTGGGTCCCAAAGAGAAAAAGCAATGTCCGTTGGCCGAAAACAGGGGAAACAAAAATCGTAGTCGATTAATTTTGTATTTATATGTCCGTTAAAAAGAAACCAAAAACAATTAGGTCGTTGTAGGAGTACCCAGAGAGACCTTAGTCGACTACAAACAATCGCTCGCCTTTAAAGCCATTTCAGAAAAATCTATGGGAACTATCCCAAGTATCGGATCGAAGCGAGAGGTGGTGGGTTATATGTAATTCGGGGCGCTGATCACGACGCACATTTGAAGTGATTTAAGGGTGGAGTGCTGGTAATGGCAGGTTAGAATCCCCATAATTTGCCGCCAAAAAAAATATTTAAAAAATACGAAAAAAAAAATTTTGACGAACTATAACCCACCACCTCTCGCAGAAGGTGTGCATTTACTCTGCCAATTCAGAGGATGGACAAAAATATTAAGTTAATTCTAAATACAAAATCGCTGCTTCAAAATCACTGAAAAGATAAACTTGAAAAATCAAGGGGCTGAAATTAAAACCATAAGATTTCGAAAATTCGTTGCTAAATCATATGGAACAAAACGGACATTACCAATGCGTTTGTCAATTTTGACAATAAATCACGCTGGTTGCAGAAATCGAAGGTAGTTTGCAATAAAGTTGTGACCCATATATCACCGTACGGATATTGCATTTTGGAATAGATTTACACCTTAAAAAATTAAATTTTTGGTAAATTGGTCAACGTGAGCATCATGCGCATCCTGTAGAACGTTCCTTGCTGGACACCGTCAAGTATTTTTCGCTTCCCGAGCCCTCACTACATAAATATTGCGAAAACACCGTCATAGCACACTAAAAAGCCTGCCCCACCTGATCGTTCCATACAACAAACAAGTCGTGCGTCAAGGAGAACACCGAAAACAAGAACGTCACGACTTCTTCGTCTGTTATGCAGACCGTTCTCATCCCGTGAGTAACATTTCCTGAATGCTTCTAGACTTAAGCCTCTATATTACTGCACTCTTACTCTTCTCAGTTATATTTTTGAATTAAGAAAAAGCACTTTCTAGAGATAGCTTCATCGACAGTCAAAAATTCCACCAGGAAAAACTGGGAAGTGACCCTCTCCTTTGTCCATGATGTTAGGAGTGTCTTTATGGTTCGGAGATAGAAAAAACTCCACAAAGAGTCTCTCAATAAGTTCGGGAAATGGGCATAAAACATGTAGCACTTTCCGAAAGCTTGTAGGCTTCAGAAGTGTAAGAGGCCTCAAGCTCTTTTCATTTGGACAGGCGTTCCACTCAATATTTTTGGTTCTAATATTGTAAGCTTTTGCAGATTTGAGCCGCTAATTCCTTGAAAGGACAATTTGGAAACAAGGCCTCTATGTTAAACGGATTTTCTAGTTAAACACATCTGCAATAAAAAGAATTATGGAATCTCAAAAATGGACATAAGTATGGTTTCTAAAATTTAAACTTCGAGCTCAGTTCCTGACCGGATGTTAAGGTTAGAAAGCAAAAAAAGGTTAAAAAATAATAGGCAAAAAATTTTTGATTACGCACATGATGTTTTACGGCTTGAGCTTGAGCCCGATCAAAGCATATGAAAATACAAGAAGCATCTGGCGGTGGACTACGTATTGGATGAAAATCTTTACAAAGGGCCGTATTGTGCAGTGAAACTCACGGAAAAATCATATATTGATTTGGACAGATGTTACGTCCAAGGAAATGCAAAAATTGACCAAAAGTGCGAAATTAAGGTTCATTTTCAGAGCATATGTTTGACCACAAAAATGGTTAAGAAAAGGATAAGGAAAAATTGTTTTATCAAACACATGCAATTTTCCAACAACCAGGTGGAGTCCTCGATCAAAGAATATGAGAATAGGAAAAGCATCAAATGCTCATAGAGATGCCATAAGAAGTAGGAATCATAGCTCGTCACATGTAGATTATACACTTTCCCTGTACCCTTAAGGCTGGTTCTAGGCCGTCCCGAGTTCCTGGAAAAGCGCATTTCGACTTTAACAAGGCTACATAGTAAAAGTCCAACCCCCTTTCTTCGGCTCGCTTTCAATCACGGAAGAGTTCGCGCCAAGCCACGCGCACACAAAGACGCGTTAAATGCTAGGGACACTCTAATTCGCTAAATCCATCACTTATGCAAATTAATGCATATCAGATCGCACTCATATGGCGCCGATTCGCGCGAAAATGCAAACCTCATTTACAAGGAAGTGGATTAAGTAGTCAAAGACGCGTCACTCGCGCGCGCCCAGTTAACTTCTCCGCAAAACTAATTATGCGCTGCGAAAACGTGTGTTCTCCGAGGAATATCGCGGTGAATGGCCGGGACACGAGTTGTCCTCGCGGCGGCGATCCGTCGGAGCGTCCACAAGAAGCTGGCAACTTTGACTGTTGCGCGCGGAATCGATGTGCCCCGTGGCACGCCTGAGAGGTCGCCACAGATTAGCCGATTATGAATGTGGCGCCGTGGAGATAAGGGCGGACGCGCCAACTTTAATCAGCACCCTTGCACTCTCGATGGCGCGCTTTGATTTCGCCGAAGTCATTAGAGGTCAACGAGGAGGGCCGCGAAAAACGGAGCCCATTATAGTGTGGCGCACGCGCTCGTTTATTAATTATGCAGAGGCGCGCGGCGAACACGATCCTCTCCTTGTTTTGAGCGGCGCGCCTCCGAGCGGCCAATTAACGCAGCGCCAGAGTCACTTTTCGCGGTAATGCGAATCGCCGGCAACTGGAGATGCCCAGGCCGGAGGGACAAGACGGTGTTCGGAGTTTCGTGCGAGGATTCGAAGCGAGAAGAAGTGACCGATGAACTCACGAACAAACAAAAATAACACTTTCAAGGATTTGCAGGTAAATCGCTTTTGGGTTCAGGAACAAGTTTGAAATGGCAAAAATAAAGGACTAAAGGTTACAAAGCTTTTGCGGTTTCCGGTTATTCCTTGTGCAGAAGACGGTCATACGCTGGAAACAATATGACAGGAACACCGTCACGCAAAAATTGCCAACAAGAAGTAAAAGACCTTTCACCGTCGAAGAGCGATCTTCTAACACTCTGGACGATGGAAAATGATCTTTTAAGAAGAAGAGGACGATGAACGGTGTTTGGAGTTACATGTTCCAGGCGACGAGGGTCACCAGAACCAAAAATAAAGCTTAAAGCTCGAATTGTAATTTCTCGCTTTAGGGTTTGGATATTGATAAAGAAAAATAAAGTTTAAAGGGATCATTCCTTGGGCAAAGGTAGTTCCTTGGTTCATCCTTTGGAATGCAAAAATTCAGAATTGCCACCAAGAAGTAGAAACATTGCGCCGAGAGTTCTGTTGATCTGCTAACTCTGAACAAATCTATGGCGAGAACAGTCACAGAAGGAGCATCACCTAACAGCCAAATTTGCAATTGTTCAGTTGTCCAAAATGTTCAATTTGTAGGTAATTTCTCGATTTTGGTTACTGATACTGACAAGCAAAAATGAAGTTTAGGGACTTCCTTGGACACAAGCATTGGAATACAGAAATTCACAATTGCCACCAAGAAGTAGAAACAGTGCGCAAGGACAAAAATAATTTTTGGGTGTTCAATCCAGACCGATGAAAGGCACAATTTTTATCGATTGTTTGCAGATATATTTATTTTCCTTCCAGAAATGAGAGTCATAAAGTTATACAGTCAGCCATAAATAAAGAACTATGTTTTCCGTAAGATATTTTTGAACTGCAGTGAAAAATAGTACTTGAAGAAGGGACAATATGGAGGCGTTGTATGGGACAATTCACGTTAAGTAAGAAATGGAATGTAAGCTTCTTGGATAAGGAAAATAATCCGTCAAAAATAATTTGCATCAATCGGGGAAGTCCCGGTTATTTTTGTGGTCCACAAGTCAATCGCATGCCTAAAATATTGTGCAACCAGAAGATAAAACGTCCGTCTGGTGCGTTAGGATGCGTTTAGATAGGATGTGTTAAAACAGTGTTTATATGTATTACGGAGTTCAGTTACTAAGGTTTAATTTTGAAACTGTAAAATTTCTATGGAAGCTGTTTAGACAAACACGAATTTTTGATATTTTTTCAAGCATAAAAAAGATGCCGTTTATTTTTTAGTGATTTTACCGCAAAGACACGGCAATTCCATTGAAGATATTAATGCGAATATTACAAATCAGGCCAAACAGCAGAAAAAAATATATAAAATTATCTTAAAGGACAAAGGTCCTAGAAGGAAACTGGTAATGAAACGTAGTTCATCATATTGGCGACCTCCTGCCCAATGGTGCGTAAACGAAGGGCTGAAGAGAAACTCATTAGCCAAAAAACGCGCCGCGTCGCCGAAAGCCCCCGCGAGAGAATTACTTAAACAGTTATTCACTCATCCGGAAAACACCCGAATTTTAGGAATTTTTGTAGATGTCAACTTCTTCTATCTCAATAGAATATTTAAGCACATACTAATTTCGCGAAAAAAGCGCCCGCCGTCGAATGTCAGAAAAAACGGAGTGAGTTTTCTGCGGCAAAAACGACTGAAATCGTCGTATTCTTGTGGATGCAGTACAACTGCCCTTTATACGACCGTGCTGATTGTCTTATTCTTTGGAAAGAGCAAACTACGTCATCGTAAGATCGTTGGAAATTAATAGAATTGTGTCTTGCGGGTGATCTGTTGTCGATCTAAATTTGCTGACAGCAAACCTCTATTGTTCAACTGATCAGAAGATATTGCCAGAATTCGAAGAAAAAATGCATGGAGCTATGGACCACTGTTTTACAGAAAATCTTTGGTTTTTGTCTGAGTGTTTAAACAATTTGCAAAAATATGCAAAATATCCACCCATAGGACACGAGGAAAGTAAGTGCAAATAAAAATAAAAAATGTGCAGATTTGTCGCGTTTCATAAACTTATTTTAGACATTGTTAATCGTCTCGCGTGCTTTCAAATTTTGATACTAACGACACACTTTTTTTACTAGCTGGAAGGAAAAGGATACTCATACACCAAATATGTTAAAAAATAATATTTGCACCTTGGTTATGGTGGATAGCAGAGAGGTCCAAGGAGATCCAAAAATTACGGCTATTGCGAACACTGAGAAAGCAGTCACTCGTAGAGATGGTAACCGACACCTTTTATTTTGCGTGAGCTGAAGCAGTATTAACACAACAGAATTTACGATCTGGAGAAAAACAAATTTCGACCATCGCACTTTTAAATTCTGTGTGATTCTGCTGTCCTAGTATCTGAAAATTTCTAGTTAGAGGGATTTTTTGCCGCTGGAGCTTCATTATTCTCCATGTGACCTCTTTCCAATATTCTCAGCGCGACTATTTATTACAGGCCCGAAATTAGAATTTGACGGGGAAATGACAAAGAGCTGGGCTCACTGGGCGTGACGTGGAAGTGTGAAGGACGGAACTCACACGGTGAGACTTAGGACGCCAAAGACAAATGATTAAAAGGAAAAGACCGAATTCATCGCCCATTGAATCCGCATTGGTAATGAGAGCTAAAAGTGCAAGGGACAAACAATGTTAGCTCTCTGAAACCCTTTTAAAGGAACGCAAACAACGTTAGGGCAATAGTCGAAGATGGTATTTATACATCGGTGTGTGTAAAGTACACCCACAATACGTGCTTCCGACCCGTTTAATACCCTTTGATGGAATTTCTCAGCTAAGACGGTTCCTTCCTGTCTTAAACTTCAGAGCTCTTATTGTATTAAAGGTCATGTGTAATGAGGTTAACAGCAATGATCTCAAGCAAACAAGAGAGACAAATGACACGTGTCCAGTCGTTCCTTCCTCATTGAAGGGGAGAAACCAGGTCAAACCAGCTACAACAATATTGCTAACCCTATTGCACAGGGTTATGGCTTAAGGTACAAAAATGAAGCTGGTGTGGTTTCTTAAGGTTCGTACATAGTGTCGGATCAGATCACATTGCTTATCACGGAAATCTGATTCGCGGATCACATTGTTTGAAGTTTGAGCAATGCCTTCAAAAATCTGGGCAAAAAAAGCATTATGACGCATTATCACTAACAGAGATAAGTGGCTTTCAAATAAGTGTATCAAAAATAAATCATCACATGAAACTGACATATCAAAAATCCAACAAAATTATTTTTCGAAAGAGTGGACCCTTTCCGAGCACCACTGCAAAATCGCATGTTCCCTCTCAAAAATATTGGCACTTGAAGCCGATGACGTTTAAAAACAAGAGTACCTAGGAAAAAGTGTGGCGCGTCTGCCGTGACAACATAAACAAAGCCGTTTCCCACAGAACTTCTTATAAACAGCTCCGCGGATCTGACTACGCGTCCATATGTGCACTTTTGACGACTGGAGGACGAGATGCGTCCCTTGCGCGGTTCAATGCGGCGATTCAAAATTCAGAGCCGTCCTTTCGACAACATTGTGTTCTGTCCGCCATTGATGAACACTGGTCACGCGAAGGAAGGTCAAATTGGGCTTCTGTGTGGGCTGGAGCGTTTGTTTTGATGAGGCGCCGATCGTTGATTTATAAGCAGCACGGACGTCAGCTTCAGGGATTCAGAAAAACTACTAATGAAAATGTCAAATCCATGGGCGACGTTTTTAGAAACCACAATTCTCTAAATCCTTGAGGGGAACATCCAAATAATGTCTATATGTCTATACATACGGTACTTGCGCAAAAAAAAATAAATAAAATCTTCAATAAAATGTTTTTGTTGAAAATTCGGAAGTCAAAAATTTGGAATTATCTCATACCATAACATTTTTATTACTGCAAATGGTCGTCTTTCAAAAAATGACTGAAAATTTTAAATATTGTTTAGTATACCACTGTCACTATTAATCATTCATCAGGTTCCTGGTAGGAAAGGGCCCTGTGACCAAAAATATTCCTTTAATTGTAAGCCTATCTAATTTAATGCAAACAAAAACCAATTTCGGTTTGGCCATTCCGGATTTTGGATCGAACATTGTTTAAGTCAGCAAAAATTGGGTTCGATGAATTTATGTGTTTAATCTGAAGCACAACAATTTTACAAGTGGCAAAAATCAAAAAGATGGTCAGAAATTGAAAACCTTTTGAAGTCAAATGACCATATTTTACACATTTGAAATATCCGGAAAAAAAAGCAATGCTTCTATGTAAAATTTTATTAATTATGGCGTTTTATGTCAGTGATGTGGAAGATATTTGTTTCTAAAATTACAGTAATATAATGTAATATAAATTTATATAGTATAAATAAAAAAAAATGTTTTTTAATGAGTTTGTTATTTGCAAGCTTACTACTATTTATATGCAAAAATTAAAAATTTTTGTAAAGTGTTAGTATCTTATGTATGTCACTATTAATCATTTTTCAGGTTCCTGACTGAAAAATGCAATGGTTCAAACCACTATCGGACCATTATCGGCAGCAGCTCAACTCGGCAGAAATTTTTCAGTTAATGCTTAATGACAAGAAATTTCAATAAAGTCTAAAAATTCAAAATCGACCGATCTGAAAATTAAAGACTGATATATCTGAAAATGAAAAAATAGTAGTAAACAATAGTTTAACAAATATGACGATTTATCTTTGCGATGTGAAAGATCTAAACATTCACTCGAAAATATAAATTATAAATGAAAATGAGAAATAAAAAACATATTATTTAATGAGTTCATTGTGTGTTGGTGGGGAGCAAAAGTAAAGTACACGATGAACTTCAGTAATATCAGCTTCAGGGATTCAAAAAAATGAACTATATGCGAACTCTCAATAATCATATCCTTTGGCAACTTTCTTTATTTAGGAAGCGCAAGTACCTAGATCAACGTTGAAGATAACGGATCGTCAGTCACAATCTCAAAAATCAAATCCTGCCAAAGCAACCCTAATATGTGGACCTTGTGGCGACCCCGATCATGATTTCCAAACAGAACACATTTCCAGCTCGAACGTTTGTACAGTTCACTGCGCATACGAATAAAGCTTTCCAAGAATGTAATGATGGAATTTAGTCCGTAAAAGTGCATCACACATCTGGATTAGACGCGACTTGGGGTCACCGATGCGCGAAACGTCTTGCCGATATGTGAGTCCTCGGTATGATTACTTTCGCGTGAAAGTGCGTTCTGGAATTGTTTTCTAAAGATGGCGCGTGAACAGAACAGAAAACACGTTTTGTGGTTCCCACAGAACATCAACATGTTTCTGTAATAAAATAGGGGGTCGCTGGTTTTTATTGGAAGTTCCAATGAGTTGTTCGACATGTCATGTCGAGTATTGAAAGACTCAAAAATGATAATAGATAAACGATAGTATTGATAGAGCGTTAACCGACTTAATACAACTCAAAAACAACTCATGCGCAAAACGACTGACTCAAAAATAAATGACAAAAGATGCCTTTCTTTTGCACATTTGTCACAGCCTGGTCTCAATCATTGAGGGTAAAGCTTGAACAATCTAAAGTTCGACAAAAATGACAATTCACAATCACTAGACTGGGTAGAGCTACCATTATCTCGTTTACATTAGTAACTTAGTATCATTAGTAACACGTTAGTAAGAAAATTTGCGTTCATCAGAATTTGATCGTCGAAAACAACGTCAAGAAAATGCCCTGTGTTAGAAAGTAAAAGTCGAGGACAAAATGACAGCAAAATAGAAATAAAACAAATCGTAAATCGTTGTAGAAGATTTATTAGAGCCGAATTACAGTTTATCATGTTATCACACGAGTCTTCAACGAATTTACAGTCCCAAATCACGACATAAAGAGTGTGATATACCGCTTGCCAATTTATATAATAACAGTGAAAGCACAAAAATGAGGTAAAGTGTGACAAATGCATTGTGTAAAATACTCAATTGCTGGATATTTTTTCCTTTTAGTATTTGACCAGTTTAATATTTCAAAAATATACATACATGTCGCAAACGAACTGACGTGATGCTCCGTGGGTCAAAACCCTTATGTGCAGAACCCTAAGAACGGTAAGAATGTAATGGAAGCAAGGCAAGAAAGACAATGTGAGCCAGAATCCAGGATGTCCAGGTCCTGATTCACCCCTCTCAGCGTAGGCTCCTCACCGAAAAACCGAGTTAATAATTAACGAATTCCCACAACATTACACATGGGAGGAACAAAACAACACTGGAAACGAAATGGAGACGTCGCCTTTGAATGACACTTCAGCAACAAACAAGCCCAAACCGGCGTCCCTCTCCAGGTTTATTTTCGGAGAACGTGTCAAAACAACAAAGAAAGCGAAGTTTGATTGAAGCGGGGGATGGTGTGACCCACTGGGTTCACGGCGCACAACTAATGCCTATTTTTATCAGCCGCCCTTTGAGGTGACTTGGCCGCCAAACGAGGCCAATTAGGCACGCCGAGTGAGGAGCAGCGAAAAACAAAAGAAAAGCCAATTCCACGCGCGACCGCTCCGCTGACGTGCTCAATCTCCCGAGCGATTTTTGGACCTCGAGACGCTCAACCTATTTGCATAAAGTGGTCGTTGTTGGGATGTCAAAAAAGAGCGGAGACAGAGAAGTGCCTGCGCAGGGAAAGTTTCAGAATCATGTGATAGTTACAGCTCTACTTCGGTCTTTGGTAGTCGCGGATAACGAAATGATATCTGCACTTACGCAATATGTACTTCCCGACAGAGATTTGAAGGAAACCACAGAACGAGTCGATCAGCAAACAAAAAAATGAAAATTGGAAGGCCGACCAATTACCAAAAATGAACCTGAAAAAAATGAAAAAAAGACAAAAAAGCAACTTTTCTACATAGTGTTGTTTACATATTTGTATTTTGTTCATCGCGAGTGCAATTTGCATTTAAATTATTTACTACCCTAGTATTTACTCTCTCGTTGCTTGTACCTCCAGAAACTATGCAGCTAAAGAAACTATCTTGGAAACAAAGAAGTGTCCACGAAGGGAAAGTTTCAGAATCATTTCTGTTCTGCGTACTTTGCTACACGCGGGCTTTGCTTGACAAATTATAATAACCAATTGAAAAAGCCACAGATCGGTTTTCTTATTTTTTCGGCCCAATTTGCTCGTGACATTTTTGAGTTTCTGGGTGTTTTATACGATTAGCAAAGACTTAGCAAGAAAACCATGGTGTCAAAAATATTTTTAAGAACAGCATTTTTTCACGTAGTAATTTTGCGTACCCATCATTCCAATAATTTTCAGTGGTATAGCAAACCAGAAAGATCCTGGCAAAAATTCGTCACCGTCGCCTATAAACAAGTAGAAACAAGGAAAATAAAAAGTTGAAGAAAGACTCATGGAGACGGATTTACCCATTTTTCTGCCTAAGAGTTGCAAAGTGACTTATAGGCTTTTATGAGATCACGAAAGCTAAAAAATGCTCTATTTCAAACTATAGGCCCTAATCTCAAGGACGGTGGAAGTAATAAAAAACGGAGCGCAGTTATTCCGGGGACACGAACAACGCGTTAGGTTACGCGATTTTTGAATAAATCATTACGTTAGATCTGTATACTTTTACAGTAGTGGTTAACAACCTGTTTCAAGAAGTAGCTTGTAATGCTTTAATGAAAAGTGAGAGCGCATTAGTCGTAGGCCAGTTTGTCCAGTCTTTAATCGTAAGGGTTCATAATTGGTTTATAAGTAGCTTTTTCTTGCGTACATGGGAGATCAGAAACCGAGTTGCCAAATCAAAGCGTATCCGTCTTACCGCCACCGTACCAATCAATAATTGCCACACTCTGAGAGCATTTCCCGTGAACACGAAGCGCTTTAATGGATTCGTAAATTGACTGAAGGGATTCGCGCCGCGTTTTTCACTAGTCCGCAGAGGTGTTCGGCACGTCAGCGAGTGATTGGGCCAATGAGCATGCAGTCCTAAGATAGCTCTAATTGGTGGCGGCGGAGGTCGAACGCGATGCGGAAACGCGAAGCGTTGACGTCGGTGTCCATAGGAATGCAGGAGGAATATCGCGAAAACAGAAACACATACTTCTTCTGCGAGTGAGGACAATGGCAGCGTTGAGGTTTTTGATGGAAATGTGAATAATGTTGCAAAATAAAAAAACTGCATCAATTTAGAAGCGTTCACAAGTGCATCGAAAATTTAGCAAATCGCTAGAGGTAGAAAGCTCAACCCTGTACACGTGGACAGAAGAGCAGAGGATTAGAGCACAACTTCCAAAAATGTTTAGAACCCATTTGGAACGTTGGAATAATTCAAAAACAGCTAAATTTCCAACAGCTTAAAATACCAAAAGGATGATAAGTTCATGGTCTTGTGAAACATGCCTCTCTATACAGTAATTCTTACCATAGTAACTCTCCTAGTTTATGACTCGCCACGAAGCATTCCAAGTAAAATGTTTAAATGACACCATTCAAACAAAATGAACCTGATATGAGCAGTACAGTCCTGATCAAAAATGTAAAAATCGGCTTGCATCTGTGATAATTGTACATATTGCAAAATCGCACATTGAAAGATCGCGGTAATCAGCAAAAATGAATTTTTCAGTCAAGTGTACAAATTTTACTGATAAAGGAGTATTGAGTAAGATCACTAATTGAACACTGCGGTCGTTCTTAACGCCCTTACGTAACGTTAAAATTAATGCAACAAACAGCTGAAAGACAAAAGAATTCTCTACAGCACATTACTACATGCGTATGTACTTCAGTCGAAAGTTTCTGTGAAACATTTTTACGAATGTTGTTCTTAAAAAACAAAGGAAATTAGTGAAAGCTATCAGAAATCTCTTCTAGGGCTGGAAGAGAAACAACCAATGGACACTTAACTCCGCGAAACTGACGCGTGGCGTCAAGTGGCACTCGGTCTCGCGCGATAGGAGCATAATTGAATTTTTGGCAGGACTAAAGGGTGTGCTCACCTGGTGGAACAATGGCTGCAGAGTTGCCACGGCCGGCGCGTCCCCCGTGCATGGAGGCGCGCTTATTCGCCTGAGGAACTCGGCACATCACGTAAGTGGACAGTTAGGCGAGGAAGTTAGGGTGCTGTGGACGGGTCGATCTCATCGGGAATCTGGAACATTAGTATTCAAATTGGTGCGCATTAGGTTTTTTCCAAGTTCTTCTTCGGCGTGTCGCGAATGTACAGAAATAGAGAGTTCGACCGAGG
>JADLIF010002257.1:0-17548 GCA_016648015.1 Steinernema khuongi | reverse complement strand
CGGAAACCGCCACGGAATGAAGAAAACTGTGATATAGTGTCTAGTAGACTCATTTTTGCTGTATTGTATGCTTTGCACCGGTGTCTTGCACGGTGTATAGCCGTTGATTCAAGAAATAAAATGTAAATGCATCATTGGGCTAAATATAAATACCTCTAAAAAGTATAATGTAGGCGACTCGAATTCGTTTTCCAAACCGGTTTGTTATTGTACGATCGTGAAGAACTTTGATAATGGTGAACGTTCCGGTTACGTTCCGTGGCCATTGTACGTTTCGTCGTCAAGGAGCAGATACGATCGTTATGATACGGTCATCGATTAGATCGACGACCGTGTAGGAACTAGTAGCGTAGCTAACTAAATGAAATGTACTATTCATGTACCCAAAACAAACATACGTGGCCATTGGTAGGGGTTCGGGAAGGTTTCGTCAAGAAGGAGTCGTTAAGAAAAAGACTTGGCAAAGCTAGGGGTGCCATCTCAAGGGTTTTATACAGTCTTAGATCACCGCCCACCTACAGTACTCCTCCCACCTTCCTTATCCTCCTCCTTACCTGTCCGTTTTCCCTCCTTATCCCATTAGAATACAGGAGAACACTGTACGTTTTATTAAGTAAACCATACATTTCTAGCTACATTTTCAATATAAATTGAGCCGTTGTCAAAGATGGTGAGCACAGAACGGATAGCAGGTAAGAAGGAGGAGGCGTGTCAAGTAAAAGCCGCCGTATCATAGGATTGTCACATGTTGAAGTCGTCTCACGAAAAGAATGGAAAATGCGTATACTTCTGCTATTATTTGCCGATCTCAGAAAAAGGGCCCTAAGAAAATGGACAGTAGAACCTCCCTGTAAGTCCTACACTCCTGTGTGGTGGATTTACAACGACTTAAAAAGTACCTGTTGGCGGGTTGTAGGTAGGTCAGTTGCAATCCAAGGCTGTAGGAGAGTTGTTATCTAAAAGAAGGAAAGGACAGACGGCTAGGAAGTGGCAGCCGCTCTTGGACATACCATAAGTTGAAGAAGGTCCTCGATAAGCCCCGTACTGGGGAGGCAAAGCCCCGCCAAACAACGTTAGGCGAGGTTGAAAAACGATCACACACGACGTCGAGTGTCCATGGAGGGACACTCACCTTGTTATTGCGATCGCGCGGCACGGGAGGTCAGTCTCCTTTTGTTTAGTGAATCTAGCAGATGGCTAGGATGACCTTAAGCCTCTTTTGAGCCGCTCCACAGGCATGGATTTCGCCCATTGGCCTGCGACACATTTATACACTGACAATATTTGATGAAGTAGGTTTTTTCTACAAAGCACTTTGTGTGTTTGACTTCATCATCTGGCCCGATCTGACTCGATAATCCGAAATTTCGGATTTTCGTTGCGCACTCTTGGTTGACAGAACCTAGTGTGCTTCGTTCATTCGCATTCGAGGACGAAGACATCGCCAAGGAGGCGATAAGGCTCATTGCGGCAAGTTTCAAGAAGCGAATGGGTAGATTGCCAAAAATAGTTCTGGAGGCGACCGATATTCTCCTGGACGAGTTCAAGAAGGAGATCGGAGATGAGACAGAACGGTGGCAAGTGGCTCTTCAACTCAAGGAAACAGAACATGAAGCGCACTGGTTCGGCGCACACTGCGAATAGGCTGTAGTGAGAATTGTACAGGGTGTACAGGACCCATGTAACAAGCTTTCAGTTTTGTTTCCTGCTCTCTACTTGATAAAGAGATCCTCTCACCGTCTTAATGCTGTAAACCTACAGTAGCCAGTTATAGTCGACCTCGCTTTACATGGACCTTCTTATTATATCTTCCAAGAATTCATCGAGCGGACTATTGTTCTCTTGGCTTCCTCTTTCCCATTTCCGAAGAGAATCTCAAGAGCACGGGTGACTCGATAAAGAAGGCATTCGTCGTCGTATTTTTCAAGAACTGAGACATGAATTCCTTATCTACCTAAGATGCTAAAGAGTAAAGATGTTTATCTATAGTAATCTGTCTTTCTGGGTTCTCAATGGCTTAAACCATTAAATCACGACTCTCCACGGCCCATTCGCGGTCAACATGCCTCCACTGTAAACAACACGGGTTTAGTTTAAGCCCCTTAGTTCATCTTCTTATCACCTTCACTGCTCCTCTCATGGTCGCAGCGTGGCGTTCATTTTGTTCCCATTTCAGCAATGGATTCCGTCCCCTTCGACTTCATCGAGCGGACAATCCTTCTCGCGGCTCCCGCTGAATCAAACCGATCTCCCTTCTCTTCCCTCCGGGGCCACTGGGGCAGATACGCGAACCTTCTCGGCGAAGAGACCACTCATATTGAGATCTTTGTGAATACCCGCCACTTCCCCGACCTCTACTACTATGTTGACTCACATCGCCAATTGTACCTAACCGGGCCAAAATTAAGCGTGGATGACCTCTGCCAGAGGAAGCACGTCAATGTCCTCAAAGTGATCGTTGCCATCGCTCCACATGTCACTCCTGTTGGCAAGAAGGTGGACGAGCAGACGAAGAAGAAGCTCTTGCGCATTCTCAGCCGCAGCAACGGTCTGACCACATTGATCGCCCAAGACTGGCCGAACGACGCTCCTTCTGTGGCCGCTCTCTTGGAAGCTCTCCCGCGGGTCGAGAACGTTACCTTTGGCCACTATGAAACGATCGAAAACGTGGCCGCCGTTCACTCTATCCTGGTGAAGCACGTCCAGCGGAGATGTCTTAGAACAATCAACTTCTGGAGTCATCCCATCCCCAGGGTTCTCTTCCCTGTCGTTCTTGACTTCGTGAGGGTGGCAAAGTTCATCAACTTGGGAGGAGTCGTGCCTCCAAACGGAGAAGACTTTGCCAAGGAGCTGATGAGACTCTTTGCAGCAAATGCCAGGAGAAAATGGACAGAGAGACAGCAAATGCCGCTGAAGATACTCCTGGTGGCGGGCCCGTATCTGCTGGACGAGTTCAAGAAGGAGATCGGAGATGAGACGGACCACTGGCGACTCGAAATGAAGGAGTCACCGCACGGAGAAGTCCAGCTAAGCTACGTCTTCGGTGTGCCCTAATTTGGCCTTCCTTGTCCTGATAAATTTATCAAATGCGACGTGAGCTCAACAACGAGTGGGTTCCTGGGCAAGGGGGCTACTTACAGGGAACAACAGGGCACTATGTACAGGGGAGGGGCTCTAGGAGAGCCGCGTGGGGCTGAAGCCGAGATTCTTGCGCGAGAGGAAGAGGTGGATCTCCAAGAAGGGCGGCCGCGCGTCCGGATCCGCGCTCCAGCATTCGTGCAGCAGGTCGCTCATCTCCTTGGGCGTGTCCGCGTCGAACTCTAACCGAGCCGTCGGCGTCTCCTGGACCACCGCCGTCGCGTGGTCCACCAACTCCGCGTTCGAGAAGCCTTCGTGGGGCACTGCCCTACAGTAACCCAGGATCTCCCACACGGACACCGCGAACGACCACACGTCGCTCCGGCTCGTCCAAGAATTCTACAATAGGGAGTTAGGGATCGTGGTGGGACCTGTACCTACCAGGATGATGCTTTCCGGCGCACTGTACCGTAGCTGCGCGTGGTGGCAGGCGCCTCTCGGCGCGCAGACCCTGATGTTCATGTCGGCCTCCACGAGGCACGACTGTGGCGAGAGGTGTCCGTGGACAATGCCTCTCTGCTCGAGGTACTTCATTCCCGACGCGATACCCGTACACATATACACAAGGGAACCGTAGCTGTAATGGGATACTGTCGCTAGGGATACGGTAGCCGTGCGACTCACTTTAAGCTGTGAGCTTCTCGACGGATGAACTGGCGGATGTCGCCGAGCGGAACGTACTCCATGATAAGAGAGTACTCGCCGATAACGCCGAGACACTAAAGGGATACGGTAGGCGAGGGATTCCTTTTGGGACCCACCTTGACTATGTTGGGGTGCTCGAGCTTCGCGAGGATCTCAACCTCGCTCTTGAGAGCCCTTCTGGCGGGCTCGTGGTCCTCCTCCTTGAGCTTCTTGACGGCGACTGGGCCGCCGGGCATGGAGGCCACGTCACCCAAGTAGACGACCGTGAACTTTCCCTCGCCCACGGGGTGTCGGAGCCGGACGCGCTCCGCTGGGATCTGCGGCTTCGGCGACTCCTCGAAGCCGGAGTTGGCTGAGGCCACTGGTGAAGCCGCGTAGTGGAGTTCCTCACGTGAAGAGTCCCTGAAAGAGAGGAAGATATGGGGCGCTATTCGTGGTGGGAGCCAAGAATAGGGAGAGATTGGCCAGGCTCGCTAAAAGCCTCAAGTATCTAGCTGCATTTCCCCCCACTTACGTCGCCGGCCAGGGCCTCAAGTGCCTTGGAAGTGTCTCCCGTGCCCTAGGTGGATACGGTCGCCTCGCTGGGGAGCTCAGCGTGGACATGGAAGCCTTGACTCTCGGCCTCCGCTCAGGCCTCGGGTTGTTGTCGTAGGTGGAGAAGGTGTAGACACCCGAGGAGTGGGAAGAAGGAGGCGGCGGGAAGTTGAAGTCGAGGAGCGAGGGCGTCGCCGAGTCCTTGTTGAAGGTCCCGGTGCGCGAGCCCCTGAGGTTCAGGGTGCCCGAACTTGACTTGGACGAGAGACCTTGGCCCATGATCCTGGAAAAGCGTTAAGGACTGATCTTGACGTGTCAGACCTACTTCTGCGTGGACTCGGACAGCATCGGGTCCCCACTCATGTAGAGATTGTTCTTGAAGTGGCCGTTGGCAGAGCCTACGATGGTGCTGGTGGTGCCGTTGCCGCTGAGGGTCGTCACAAGAGTCCCCTTCTCGTAGGGGTGCAGGATCTTCTGGTCGGGACCACGTTTCCTAAGGAGCAGCAGGAGGCACAGGACGGCGGTGATGAGGATCAGGATGATGCCTAGACCTGGAACGAGCGGTAGGAGGCGTCCACTGGGGACTTGTTCCTACCTGCCAGGAGGATGTAGTAGGCGCCCATGGAGGTGTAGATGACGGTCCCGTCGGGGTGTGGCTCCTCTCGGCCTCCCACTGAAAAGAGGCAGGGTAGAAGGGAAAGGGGGGAGGCTGAAGAAGGGAGGAAAGGGGAAAGGGAACGGACGGAAAGCGAAAGGAAAGGACAGTCGGAAAGGTTTGTACCAACCGGAGTGCAAAAGGGGGTCTTGGCGGTCGTCTTTGCCCGGCCAGGGCACCAAGTACTTGGCTATGTCTAAAGAGCGATTAGCCGCGAGCATCCTTCTGACCACCTACCCGAGCTGAAGTCGATCTCCGTCAAGTAGAAGCGGTCTCCGCTGAAGGCTAGCGACAGCTTGATGAAGCGTCCTTGGCGACCATGGGTCGGGATGACCCAGGGGAAGTGGCGCCATCCCACAAGGGTCTTGTTGGGTCTCTGCACGCTCAGGATCTGCGAGTTGGGCATGTAGTTCTCGCCGTCGAGGCTGAAGAGGGTCTTGACGCGCGTGATGGTCACGCCGAAGCAGTAGAGCGTCACTTCGGAGAAGTTGCGGATCTCGTCGAACTCGAATGTGAACTCCAGGTTCCCACCTAAAGGAGGGAGCTTAGAAGTCGTGCTGGGACCTTTCTCTGATGCGGTTATCGACTTATATGACCTTATGTATATTAACAAGTTAAAGTCATTATCTAGCTCCCTCCAGTGCCATCCAAAGAAGGAGGATGTGGGATGAATGCAAACGTGGACTCCAGAGTCTCCCTCAGAGATCGTGGTGGGACCCTTTTTTGTGCGATCGTGTTCTAAGCGTGTTCCTGGGCCTTGTAACGCGCCAATTAGAATGCGTATACTTTACCTCAGATACTTCTCTCCCTTGGCCACTACTCCGTCCCACTGACCGTCGTTTCGCCCCTTCACAGGCGACAAACGCCAAGAAGGTGTTTTAATCCCACGATTTACGACCACCACATTGCCACATTTACGACCCCTTCCGCCGGCGCACTCCCGGCGACGTCATAATCTCCGCGGACACCCGTTCGCCTTCTTTTTGTTTTACGACGCGCACCTTGTTCGCGTTGCGCAAGCGACAAAAAGCGCGGAGGGCCCCCTCCTAGGGAAGCAGATGTTCCGAGGCGATAAATCTCCGAGGACAAAGCGAACCTGTTTCCGCGCGGCTCCAGCCGATCCAACTCGCGTTTCCGAGCACGGCGGCGCTCCTTGGGTTCTCCTTGGAGACGAGGCCGTCGTAGAGGGCGCCGAGGCCGCGCAGCTGGGACCCCTCCGGGCGCACGTCTTCGAAGACGGTGTCGCGCATGTCTTCGTCACCAGAGCGGTAGCCTTTGTGCGAAGCCGAGTAGAACATGAGTCCGTCTGCAAGGATGGGGTTACGGTAGGTGGATGGAATTGTGGAGAAGATGGATATCGTCGTGTGTGGTCGTCCTTCGCAACTCACCCTCATGCTTGCACCCATAGAGTTCCCACCGAAGGCAGACCGTCCTCAGCTGCTCGGAGTAGGGCCTGAGGCGGACTCTCGACGCGATGATCGGAGGGTCCAACTGTCTCAGCACGGCCGTGGTGGTATCCGTGTTCCCGGTCATGAGCTCATGTCCTGACCGGTTACGGTAGCGTATCCAGGGAGAACCCGGCCTCTGGTAGTCGATGAAGTAGAACGTAGGGTACTCCACGCCGGTGCCGTTACCGTAACGTCCCTGCGTCTCCACGGCTCTCACTACGAAAGTGTCATCCAGCTCGACCTGAAATGTTTCCTTATTTTCGTGGCGGGACCACTCCACTCACCTGGATGTAGGAGGCGGCGGCGGGTGAAGCCTGCTCCTTGGGACACCACGCGCCTGAGTTCAGCTCCGTTCGTATCCTACAGTAACCCATAGGTAAGTCTGGATATAATTGTGGGTCCCACCTGGAATTCTGAGGTCCGACGCTCTGGAGGTCGAAACTGCTGGAGGCGGAGAGCTGGGAGTCGAGGACGCGGCCTGACTCGAAGCCGAGCGCTTCTTGGTGACATCGCTCTGCAAAGCCAAGGGCTTATAGTCAGGAAGAAGTTCTACTTTCTCAGATATCCCACGACCCTAGGCAGCTCAGGTCGAGGTCGCCAGATTGCGGTCGTCAATCAGCGACACGCGGATTTGTCGGTTGTCCCGAACGGGTCAAGAGTTCACCAGATCACGGTGATAAACGCATTAACTCGGCAAGTACATCCCGGGCGATGGAGTGCGACCGATTGGCCTCTCAAGGGCGCGGATGATTAAGAGCCCATTGCCGGCGGAACGGACATGATTGAGACAAGTAGGACGCGGCTGAGTGGCGCGGCAAAGATCGGCGCGGATGTACTGTTTTTGACGAGCAGATGGGGACAGGAGAGTATGAGTGCGGAGACAGTATACTTTGGGAGGTGAGGAGTAACATGATTGAACACTAGAGAAGATCCTGTGCTATCTAAAAATTAATTGTTGTAAAAAAGCTGCGAAACAGGAGCTTGACTTATTTCGTCCATTTGCCTTTCTTGGTTGGTTCCTAAAAAGGAGCTATCCAAGGAGACGTGCTATTTGGGGGTTCTTTTGTGGTCTCCAAATTCTAGTAGGGAAAAATGAGTTATTTTTTGGAATTAGCCTCTGGTAAAGCTTCTTGATCTGTCATCCACTTCTTAATGTCTTCATGTATGGTATCCCTAAACCGCGGGTCATCGAGGGCTGCATTCCTCCTTCGAAAAAAAAACTTTACTTCCTGGAGCGCTTCTAGGCCAGTGCCTTATACACTTCCAGGCGTTCATATTGGAGCAAGGAGTGCTTCTAACACACGATGCCATAACAAGCAATGGAACACTTTTAATTCTTATGTTTTTCATATCTTCCGATGACATCAGCTAGTTTTCACCTCTTCGATATAATCCTGATTAGATGGTGCTATTTCTGTCGAACAGCGCTCTTATTTTAGAAAATAACAACAAAGGAACTAAAGAGTCTTACAGTGCGCCTATGCAGTCCCTTAAAGCCCAGAAATACTCTTCGTCATATGCATAGGCACATTTATAGCGTTCCACTTCGTTCACCTCCTACGTCCTCTCCATTCCATCTCCCCAGATCGACAAATATCCCGAGGGCTGCCCCGCTCCTTCCGTTCGCTAATTAGCAATCCACTGGGTGTCCGCGTTCCCGGCTGCGCAACAATTAGTTGCAATCAGCGACTCCGTAAACACCGAATGTTTGCGACTCTCGGCGGCCACAGGTGCGCACACGGCGGCGGCGATCTGTCATCGGATCGCTCCGCTCGGATTAGGACGTCTGTCCATCATCAAAAACGCGCCGTAGGGTCGCGCGCGGTCACCGTAACAGTGTTCCTGTGGCGGCGTGGATTAGCCGCCTGCCCAAAGCGAACAGCAGCGGCGGCGACAGTTGCACCCCGCGAGGAACTCCTCGAGGGGACAACGGCCATTAATCAGCCCCTCCTAGGGGGACACTGGCCGCGGGCAATAAATAAACATATGTTTCAATCGGGCACTGCCTAATGCAGATGGTTCGCGCAAAAACCGGATTTCCAGCGGCGAGCGGCGGCATCCGTCTTCGGATTATTACGACGGCGATTATTAGGCGCCGGATTACGGCAGCCGGGCGAGGGAATTGGCAGCGTTGGTGGTGCTGGGAAGGGCCGGATGGTGTGGTCCTGGGAAGATGGACATGGTAGGGGAGAAGGGAAGGAGAAGGAGTCTGAGGACGGTGGAAGAGGATGGGACCGGGAAATGGGGATAGAAGGTACGTGGCAGGTGGGATATTACTTTTCTGTGCTTGAGTGAGCAGCGACAAGGATAAGGTGGTGGTCAAGGAGATTAGGATTAGCGATGGAGTCAAACAGTAGGAAAAAGAGTGAATTTTGATCGGACTGGCTTTTGTGCTAACCCTAGATAGAGGAAATTTCCATATCTTTGTTAAATTTGACCAAGGAAGGCAAAAACGGTGTCCTATGACTTGTAAGCTCCTTTCGCTCAGGAATACATCGGGGATAGAGTTTTTTGGATTGACTTTTGAAACGAAAAGGGATAGATCAGGCTCTACTGTTCTTTTATCCATTTCTGACTCTCTGGCCACCAACTGGAGCTGTTTTCGTCAAATATTTCACCCTTTCTGATCTTCTTTCCCAAATTAAACAAGAAGCCAGGTCTTCCAGAATATCCCCTGCTTATGCCCCTCTCCCTCTAGCTGACTAACACTTCGATGAAGTCATCGGACAAGTCCGAAAGTCCACGACGAAAGCAGCCCTACATATGCCAATCGGCTTCCCGAGCCCGATTAAACCCCAATCCCCTCGATCCAGCCGGCACATCACCCCCATCCCATCATCTCCCCACTCCCGACGGTGGCGTCACTCCCGCCGCTAATGAGAAGAGCGCCCTAATTGCGTCCACACTATCTAACGGCTAAATTAAGAGCGCCACTTGATGGGTCGAGTTAACGAAGTAACAAACCAACCTAGGTTGAGCGCGCTGGCGACGGCGACGAGGACGACGAGGAGCGAAGAAGCGCGGCTCCGCATATCACATATCACTCTGAAACAGTTCGAAACGTCGATCGGGAGGTCTCGCGGCGATCGCGGGATATGATTGATATCGAAGGGGGAGGCCTGTAAACAAAAGGCGTTGCTGGGCGCGCAGGGGCGGCGCCCAGGACACGGACGTCGCCGGGGGTCCTCTTTGGAGAGTGAAAGTGGCGCGTACAAGGGAACAGTTAAGGGGCGGGGAAGGAGGATAGGAAGGAAGTGACAGGACGAAGACAGAATCGATCTCAAACCTATCTACATCCTCAAATTATAGGAAATCCTTCAAGGAAGAAGCGTTCAGAAGAGTGAATCCTACAAGGAACACCAGAAGTAGATCAACTGACAGTCGGTCGACGGCTACGCACATCGTTCAAGTGACAAATATGGGTAATAAGGAGTGCGTGGAAACAAAAGAGTTAAATTAGGTCATAATTGTGAGATCCTTTTTTCTTCAAAAGCGCTGGTCGCATTACAAAAATGAAACAAGGAACATGAAGAGACGTAAAAAAAGAAGGTCGTGTGGTCAGAAATTGAAAGCAAAGAGATTTGTGCTCTTGTGGAGGGACAATGGAGAGGTGGAGAGGAGATAGCGTCAATAAGAATCACGTGGGCAGACAACAGAAAAAAACAGTGTTGGTGGAGGTCGATCACCCAAAAGTCACAAAGTCGTGTCCTTCTCCTCCAATGCGGGAACCAAGGAGGATTAGAATAGTCACAACACTGTGGACGTAATAAGGATATCAGAACGGCTGAAAGGCTCACTTAGAAACTCCCTTCAGAATTCGAAATTTGAAAGGGAAAGTGGCGCGTATAAGAGTGACGGTCGAGGGGAGCGGCGACGCGGACCGCGTAAATGACAAATATGGGAAACAATGTCGATCGTCGTTTCGGCGGTTGGTCAACAAGAAGCGAAAGTCGAACAATTCACTGTTTGCTGTGGGAAAATTCGAATATAGAGATAAAACATGAAAGCGTGTATACGTGGCACTTAAAATATGGACGTTGTACAGAACATTGAGAAAAGGCCACTTTAAAGCAGTCGAGCTTAGCATTTATGAAGCCTAGGTCGATAGCCTTGGATCTTCTCTACATGGCGATCTTCGCCAGGCTCAATAACCACTTCTTGGCTTTTCAAGCGATAAAAAAGGGTGCCGGCCTCGACCGCCAATCACAAAAGGGAGTCGTGACTCAGGATCTCATCGTCACCCACTTCCGTTGAGGAGCCAGAACTGTGAACCACGAAAAAGCGACCTCCGAGTCCAACGCTTAGTCCAACATTTGCCGTCGGCTTAGGCACCATGTTCTCGGCTAGTCACAGGTTCGCCCCTAATCCCAAACACGAAAATCCTCCTGCAAACAGGTGGAACAATCTGCAAATATGACCTACTTCTACTTGTCAGCGGGGGTCTTTGAATTTTTGACGGCTCCAAAAGTGACACATCGTCCCTGGACCGGTTTTGGTCTCTGAACGTATAAGGAACAGGCAAGGATGGCATCTATCTAGCACCCCGACGCCTCATGATGGTGGCCAACACTCCCCAATGGCGGTGGGCACGCCCCAACTCGGACATCGCGGATGCACCTAGGGCCGATCGTGGCGGGACCACGGACAGCTGACTCGTCGCAATTAGAGCCGCGGGCATCCGAGTACAAAAACGCGATTTATGCGCGCGAAGAGATCACGTAACGCGCGCCTCGGAACGGCCATAAGCCGGAGAGCAAATATTTGGTCGCTGGCTGACAGTAGCGACTCGGAGAGCGCGGTTTCTTCGCGGCGAGACGCTGGACTAGTCTTTTTTACAGAGATTTGCAGAGTGGGGGCGTGATACGGATCAGATTTCGGAGAGATTGTTCAAGCTGCAATCTAAGTTCCGGGTCGAAGGCTGGAAAGTGTCCACAACGCGGTTCCGTCATATCTTATCAGCTCATTTTTGCAACGAAAAGTCATAAAACTGGAAAGTACTGTTTGCTGAAGATAAAAAGGCGAATATTTAATGTCTTCTGGAATATTGGAATCGTTTGGTCGTCGTCTGGCGAAATTGGCTTCCAAAATTTGTTTTTTAAGGTCCGGCTATGGTGTGCGATCGTCCGAAACATGCAATAGAGCGCCTTTAACTACTGACTGATTTGATCAAATACTATGAATAAGTAAAGCTGCTTTTTCTGTGGAAGTAGAAAACAATAATCGAAGAACCATGCTGAAATGAAAATTTGAAATTGGTATGCATCTGAAAGAACTCTTCAAAAGGACGATTTTGCGCCAAAAATTAGCTGCTGATGGGTACTCGCCAAGCTCTATCAAACGAGCTATCTCATCTTGGGTGGTCTCCGTGTGAGCCAAGTTGCTTAGGCGCTGATAATAAGTGCTTAGGAGCCATGGTCTTGGAGTTGAGACGAAAAAGGAATATGTCAGTTCTGCAGTATGAGGGACGGTTCCACTGTAAGTTAAGCATATCTTTATGGAGAATATCTTCCTTTATTTTGGCGGCGTTGGAACTAGGGTATTCCTGGGGTTCCACTCCGTCTGGGAGCTTGCAAAACAGCTTGCAAATATATATCTTTTTTTAAATCAAATAAACAATATAATAGGGTAAAAATAGGGTAAATAGGGTAGATAGGGTAAAAGTGCCGTCACGGTCAGTCGATCAAGGTCCATAAATCGCCCTAGGATCACATACTCAACGCGCTTCGGGACCGCAGCAGCCGGCAGTCCATGTATTATGCAAATGATTAGGGCCGCACGCGATACAGGAAAACGACTTTGCGCGGCGGGACAATGGCCGCGCGCGGGAATTATTCACGCCTTGGGTAAACGCGGCTAAAGGGGTAAACGCGAGGGGGATGAGGAGGGGGCGGGCCTCGAGAGGCGAAGGTGTAATGTGGAGGTGAGGAGGCGACGGCTAATTGCCTCGGACCGAACTTCGAATCGGGCAAAAACGAGCGAACGGAGCATGTGGCTCCGGGAGGAGATGATCGCTCAAGTCTGAGGGCCGTTTTATAGATTCGAGAGTTTGGTCGGTCAAGGAGGGCCTCAAATAAAAGTAGATATCGGCACTGATGGTGTAGAAAAAAGAGACATGAAAGGTCCCGCCACGAATTGGACCATTTGTTACAAAAAAAAGAATGAACACAGAAGATGTGTCTTTCGGCGAGGACCAACAAGAGCTGTAAGACAGATCTATGAACCTAAAAGAGATATCAACGGTAGGAACTCTGACCTTTTCAAAGATTAGCAAAATGACGAGTTCAAGATGGTCAAGTAGATCTAGCCTATGAGAAGGCTGGTAGCGATGAGAGACAGAACACACAAATGGCGGTCCAGCAGGCCCTTTTGTGACACGGAAGACAACAAAGTGCACGTTTCTTTCGATTGGTAAAAGTCGCGACGTCGAACTCAATTACTCGTCAAAAAACGGACGTCCTCCCGAAGGACTTCCTGGTCGCGTGGAGTTCTTTGGCAAGTAGTTCTGGAGGTGCAGCTTCGGTGAGTGCCACACACAATCCTCGGCCAATTCCACGAAGCCTTAAAAAGCTCTAAAACTGTGGAGGAAAGTTGGCATTTTAAAGCCCTTAGGAGCGCCGTGAGATTCGAGGACAGCCTAAAAACAGTTCAGTGGCCAACTTTGGAAATACTTCAGATAGCGATTAATGATGTTATGGAGCCAAAACTAGTGATGAAATAAAGGAGGGGGCGATATCTGGAAACGTAGATCTATCCTAAGAAATGACCACGACATCCACAGGCCAAAAAAACCTAGCGAAAAGCTAGCTCACAAGGAAATACAAAATATAGGATTTTCCACTTTACATATCATACCAGTTGAAACAACGATCAGCGGGCACAGCGATGTCGCCAGCCACTTCATGGTGCACTTCCACAGGACACCCATAAAACAGACGAAAAAGGCAACGTCACGAGGAGCCTAATCAGAGTCTCCGTGGGCGCCCACCGTTAATCAGAATCTCGCGAAAACGCTCCCTAAGGTAACTCAGGCTGTTTTTGTGCCAGAAAATCGATCCTGCTCGTCCTAAGCAAATAGAGGCTCGTCGATCGAGTCGGATTCCGAAAAAGGGTCCGCGCTCCGCTGGCCATTCCGGTCAGTGCTGTCAAGCGTCGCCGCTTCCTCCTCATCGCTTATGCATTGTGGCGCCGCGGACCGTTTCGCCGATCTGATAACGTCGCCAAGCAGTAGCGTCGGCGAGCGAGGAATTACGCGAGTGGCGACGCGAAAACCGCCGGGCGTCCTAATCTCCGCGTTCGATCGAAGCAAAACAACGATAAACTTGGCGGTTAGCATCACCGGCGACACTTCGACCCCACAAAGCGACAGTTTAGGAGTTGTTGGACACGGCGAGGGGGCGGGACGGGCATGGTGAGGGAAGCACCCCGATCCTTATCAGGTGCGGGAAGTTGTTTAACTCCACAGTTTAACCTTCTTGAAAGGACGGGGATAGCATGCCAATCTGGACGGTTTCTGGTCCCGCTTTGTGATTTGTTTGGAACTAAATGGAATCTAATGTACATAGAAAGTAGCAAGGAGGAGCGTCCATTGCCTTAACAAATGAACAATTCAGATGTCAGAATCCCAAAGATGAAGAGATTCTTTTCTTCTCCGCCTAAAGATAAACGTGATCTAAAGAAAGCAGCCTTTCAAATCCCAGCTTATCCATAGCACCCTTGAGTAAAGACTAAACTGATCAAGAAGCACAAACAAACAGAAGATAGGACATAGAAGTATCTCGAACTTCGAACACGAGGAATTGTAGGGAAATCTAAACACCCTGTTACATGTTTAGATTAAGCCTCGTTCGCTGGGCTCCGTCAGCGCCAAACAGTCCGCTGCCAGGGAAACAAATGTGACTATCTGACGAGAGACAACGATTTGCATTCTGGCAAAAGGGGCTTTACGCAAGCGAAAGGGTGATGGACGATAAAATTGACGGCCATTTACATGAAGTAGCCTCCAGAACAGAATGGAATGTTCTAAATAAAGTCCCGGGAGAGGAGTCAGCTGGTTAGTCACCGAAAATCCATGGTCGATATCACACAGAACGGTCATTAATGATACACAAATGATGTCCAGGAGATCCAGGTTCTATCCTGATAAGAAGGGAAGTTTCTGGAAGTCCTTTCCAGGAAAAGGACGCTGATGGCATTGATTTTCATCACACGGCCACTGGCTGCACGAAGCGCCGACTTGTTGACAGTTCCCATAAAGAGTGGAGACAACCCATGCGCGATGAAAGAACAACAGATGGGAGCGATTAAGATCTGCTCCAATCGTCGGCCGGCGCCGCTGTCGCTATAGGAACACGCTGTCGATCCCACGAGGATGGACTGCCTGACAACGAGTGACCAGTGATCCTGTGATTCAGAACATTAGGGACGAAAGTTTCCATTCCGAAAACGGTCGGGTAATCCTGAATCTGTTCTTCTGACCACCCTATGATAGAGCATGTATCTTGGAGGGGAAACCACCCGCAACGCAATTAACTTTACTAGCGTTCGTTTAACGGTGCTCACACGTGGCATTTCGGACGACTTCTGGGAGTTCGGAATGGGTCTGGCGGGCAATTTCCCTTCGCTTTGCACTTTTTTATTTGGTAAAAAAACCATCTGTCAGAGAGGACATGGAAATGAAAAGGAGCGGAAGTAGAGGGAGCCTACTTTGGAACACAGTTGTCCATTGACATCCTTGCTTAGGAACATTTTGGACTCGTTGAAGACTTCAGAAGAAAGACAACACTTCTTCATGCGTCCCAGGAGCTACCGGTTAAGACTTCTCTAAATAGAAGCATGGCATCCTAATAAGGCCTACTGAAGCTGAGAGTCCCTGACCATGTCTTGCTTTTGTAAAGCCACCTAGGTTAACAAAGTGGTAGCCACGGGTAGCGGCTTCTATCTCCGCACAGGAATAACGAGATCGTAGAATATTAAGGACTCTATGTGCCTGGGATAGGAATCTAGGGACCCTGGAGATGCATAGGTGGCTAGTCTTGATCCTGGTCCCCTTCACCCAGAGGCTCACGTTATTCTGGACTCTTTTGAAGTTAATTGCTGTCTGCCAGCAACAGCTCCTTGCTGGCCCCCGCTTCAAATTCGTCGCTCTCCTGCTGCCAGCTGATGTGTCCTTAACGCGACAAAAAGAAGCATTAAATAGCTATAAGTGGTCTATCTATAGCTGAAACTCTTACACCCTTGCTCCGGCCTGAACTACTTCAGCTCCGATCAGCAACGGAGCCTCGCACTGTGAGAGTCGAACGATAAAAACACTAATAAATCAGCGCTGGCGGCCGCAACTTCCACGCGGCGTCGCCAAACTCTCCACTCTCCGCAAACAGTGAAACTCTCCGAAGAGGCATCCATAAAAAGGAGGGGAAAGTGCGCCCTTGAAGACCCTCAAAGTGGCGAAAAAAGAGTTGCTGCGCACTCATCGCGCGTCGATACGCGCATCCGTCTTCCTTCCTCGTCTCTGGCCAAATCGGAGTTGCGAAGCAGCAAAAAGAGGACTTTAGAGTGTAAACTGCCTGCTGGATGATGTATGACGGTGGTGGCGGCGGCGGAGTTGGACGCCGATCGCGCCAGAGGGCGCTAATCCAATTAAGAAGCGGCGTCGAGAGGGACTCGATCGCTAATCTCGGCCGAGCGGACAAAGCTGTTGGACAAACACGCGCCCGCTTAATTGTGCACAAAAACGGAGATTGCCGGCCGGTCCGGGTAATCAAGTTTGGAGATTGTGGCCTTAGATCGATCGAGGGACGACGGCGAAAGTGAGAAGGAGATGCGGGATGGGGAAATGAAGTGATCGGATGGGAGCTTTGAGGGAGAAAACTAAAGAATAAAAAAATGGGGGGTCTGGTGGGAATCGAACCTGCGATGTTCGGATCCATAGGCAAAAGAGTTAACCACTGCACCATAGGGACATGCCCCAAAACGGTTTAGAGTTTGGTTAAGTGCAACCACTAACATGCTTTCCATCAGAAGCCCTGTAAAATTGTATCTTACACATAGAATGGCTTGAGGTCTTGTGAACGATTGCTTGAAGTCCTCAAGTAGGAAGTGGTGCTCCAGAAAAAGCCTCCAGCCCTTCTCGTTCCAGTAGTGTCGCCACTGCGACGTCTTTGCAAGAAGGCTCGTTAGATTGACACGCATTACCAGGGCCATTGAGCGTCTCGAGATCAACAAAGACGCAAGTCCATTCAGAGGACCCAACCCTATGGACGCGCGCGATTCGATTAGCGAATCCTCTGGGCGCGGGAACTTGTTGATTCGCGTGTCGGGGGGCCTGTTTGTCGCTCCCCGGAGAGTTGCGTGACTGGCCGCGCGGACGAAGTTGCGAATTGCAAATTTTTGGCGACGGAAATACGCTCCGCTGAGCTCGATACTTTGGGATATCTGGGAAAGGATTGTTTAGAGTTCAGAAGATGATGAATCAGATAAAATACGGCAAATCAGCTAAACGATAGCCCACGTGATCCCACAACGAAAGAAGTTAATGAAAGCGTCTAAAGACTGTTTATTTCTGTCCCCCAAATCGATGTTGTTTGGGCAATAGTCAGTCTTCCAACTCGCTTTAAATTAGCGAAGGGGCGAATACATGGTCCTACCACGAAATATTCTGACAATTAGCAAGAAGTCGCTCACATACCAAACATGTTTGTAGAAAGTAAAGGCATTGAGGTCAAACAGCGGTCGAACATTGACCGAATAATGGGCGCTTGGACATATGCATGAGGAACACTTGGAATGTGGTCCCACCACGAGAAAACACCAAGGAAAAGGTTTCTGCAAGCCAAACAAGAGGAAAAACAGTCCCCGACCGCTCCAGGGCCCCTCCACAGGTATAAGTAAAAATTCTGGAGATGAGTGTCCGCCGGGCGTCGTGGCGGGCGCCTGTAAATCGGCTTCTCGATGGCAGTGACCAAGGATGAGGCTTAAAGGGACAGTCCGGTCAGAAAAATTTTTCAACTTTTTTGGCTCCATCGTGTTCTACGCGACTAGACAAGCAACTTTTGTTCGAACACCCCATCAATTCAACGCAACCACAAAAAGTTATGGCCAAAAGAAACTTCAAAAAGTGCTCTGTATCTCG
>JADLIF010002256.1:0-21687 GCA_016648015.1 Steinernema khuongi | reverse complement strand
GGCCGCCCAGAAGGCTGGAGGCAAGAAGAAGTAAATTCCGATGTCTTCCTTTTGATCCTTGTTTTGTTTTCGTTTTGTTTGTTGTTTTCTGGATAAATTGACTCTTGTTCCAATTGGTTTCGGAGTATGAACACGAGAGAGGCTTCTAGGGATGGACAGAGCGGTGAAGCGCCCTCCCTGCGGCGCTCTGCCCTTCTTTCAGAACTGTCCAGACGCACTGCAGCGGCGCGTGTTATGAAGTCCCCACGGACTCCGAAGAATGAAGTGGAGCTCGACGTCGTTGAACTGTATAACTGTATCCTGCATTTTTTGACAAATATGATAACGTTTCGAAGGCGAAACACGTGACTTATTGAATTCCTGACGTCAAGGCTTTTGATCCTTTTCAGTTTCATAAAAAAAAATTTCAAGAACAGGCTGATGTCGTAAACGAATCAACAATCTTAATCCTTCCTTCCGTGTACATCTCCGGTTATTTTTGCATACTTTGTACACATTTTGAGCAGAAAATGCCTTTTTATCTGACGACAAAGCGTATTACTTATGACAATTACCAGAGAGAAACACAGAACGACTGCTTCGACTGCCAGCCAGGGAGACCCGGTGACGTTCTGTAAACGAAAAGCTATCTTCTTCCTCTAGGTGCAATGCTCACCTTTCACCCTCTCATGCCGTTCCAGAACTGAACGACCTCCGAGTGGAAGCCGACATCAATTTTCGGCGTCATTTGGCCGTTTGAATCGAAATTGATGGCAAGATAGTTCCCAGCCGCTGGTAGGAACGGCTGAGCTCCGAAACCAGGATTTCCAGTGTTCACAAAGTTGACAAAGAACTGGCTCCACTCCTTTTGGATTCGGTCGTCCTTAGGGGCATGAGGGCCTTGATACAGCCCCAGGAGATAACTCTAAAAGGGTTGGGATTGGCGGAGATGAGCGGAAGCAACATCGAACCAGTTCTTGGCCGTGCGCGGGTGACCACGCTTTAGGGATTGTGTAGTTGGGTTTCACGTAGTAGGCTCCTCCAATATCTGAGTACTCAAACTGGTAAAGGTAGATGGGAGCTTGGACAGCGTAGCTCGACACGGCTGCGTTGTACGTTGACGTGAAGAAGAAGAGGTCATTGAAGAGCGTTCCGGCATGTTGAGCTGAAGTACGGTATGCATAAGTGGGTGTGGGGCGTGGACCTACGGTTGTTGTAGCGCATCAAACACTTCATAAATCCTTCTTGGAAGTTTGGTGCTCTCGTGATGAGGACAGCCAAATAGCAAAACTCTTGAAGTCTTCTTTGGTCCACGACTCCATTGTTTAGAATGCCGAACATCGTAGGGGGGAATTCTTTGGTTGTCGTGCCTACCAGTGTGGGGATAGAGCGTTTGTTCTTGATGAGCTCAGCTGTAGGACGATCGAAGATCTAGGTCGACCATGAGTCTCTTAAGAGGAAAGCTTTCCTACCGCGTTGGGGCTTCCCATGTCCAAGGCAGACTTCCAGATGCGCGAACCTCCATCCTCCGATACTCTCTGGAGGTCCACAATGCGTTCAGCTGGAAGTTTTCTGAGACATTCTAGGACGCTTTCCACGGACTCGGGACTAGAGTAGTCCGTTTGCGCGTCGGCACACTTCGCCAATTGAGCAATTTCCTGGCTGACGTTGGCGTTTTGATCTGAAACAAGGCGATAAGGGAGAAGAAGGAGATGGGAACAAGAGCTAGAGCGAAATGTCGTGAATGAAATAAGCTGGGAAGGAGATACGGACTGCCTAGAAGCAAATTGCCTTGTTCATCTCACCTTTGACGAGTTCTTGTTCAACGTTAGCTCCCGACATGATGACCACTTGTGAGATCAGATCAGCGGTCAGTGGTGACAAGTACAAACTGTACGCGTTGTCTCCTCCACTGCTGTGACCCAGCAGAGTGATTTTACTCGCGTCACCGCCGAAATTCGCCACTTCTCGCTTAACGAACTTAAGAGCCGTAAGTTGATCTGAAGGAAGCAGATATCATATCCACAACAAAACTTTTGTGTTTACCGTGTAGGGCGAGATTCTTCTCCGTCGACAAGCCATTCAGCGTAGGCGCAATGTTGATAAGTCCCAAGAACCCGAGGCGGTAGGCAAAGTTTACCAGGATCACATTGCGGTCTTCGGCGAGGAAATTTTCAATCTGAGGATTGTCACTTTGCGTAGATCATATCGCGGACTTACTAGGGTTTCAGCTTTGTAGAGGCTCGGACCTTCAGCGACCCAGCTTCCTCCATGGACGTAGAAGACAACGGAGCAGTTTCTTTCCGTGAGGCATTTTTTGGAGGTGAAGACATTCAGGTAAAGACAGTCTTCCGATAGCTTCTCATAAGGGAAAGGCAAGGAGCTCAGGCTGCAGCATGGATAAGAACAGCGTAAGATCCTAGAAGTCTCACCTAGTGTTCCAGATGCAGTCCTTCTGATAGGCAGTGGTCTCAAGGACATCGTTCCAGGGTGCAATTGGTTGAGGGGCCGCAAATCTACGATTGCCAGTAGGAGGTTTAGCGTAAGGGATTCCTTGAAACGCGTAGCCGACGACTCCGCTCGGGGTGTTCACCACACGTCCGTGGACGGCGCCAACACTGAAGGATGGTTTGAAGACGGTTCTCCTTGAGGCATTACCTTAGCTGACGGGTCAGCAAATCCTCTTCTTTCAAGCAGAGAACACCTCCAATGAGGAAGAGCACTGGAATAACGCGAAACATCGCGGCGCCTTTGACTGTCTTTGACGCCGTTTGCTCCGCTTTTAAACGGCATCTCCTGTTCCGCCTTCCTTGTTTGAAACAAAGGATTCTTTGTTTGCGTTTTTCTGGCTCGAGAGTTATCAGCAGTTCCTGTACTTGACACTGCAGTAAATATTTGCACAAGGATCGCCTGATGGTTTCATTGTCAGTGGCACTGTTGGAAACATACGTACTTTGCTCACCATTTGAACCTGAAATATGACCGCAATGGAGAGGTTTTGTAGATGTTCCAGCAGTGAGGCCCTTTAGAACCTACGCATCATAACGAGGATCCGTGTCCACCACAAGTTCTCGGCGTAGTAATGCTTAGAAACCGCGCGCACTTCTTTCGGTTTTTCTGAGGGAGGTACATCCTCGAGGAGCGGAGGATGCTCAGCAGCAGTTGGGTGCAAAGTGTTTAGGCTGCTATAGGGCTAAGCGTCGTTTTCTGTGAGTGTATCTTGTTAGTATTGTCAGTGGCACCATTGGACGCATACGTACTTTGATCATTCCAAAGGTTACACCGAATCCAACGGTTACATCGAACATTTTTTCCGTTGCACATTCACTCTTATCACAAAAGTTGTGTTCGCTCATAGATCGAGTATTTATGTTTTGTAGCAGAGCACACGGAGTCCGTTCACCCGTCACTCTCTGAAGGTACTGTTACTGAGCAAAACGATGGTTTCCACTAGCAGGCGGAATCCGCCGCGTTCTTCACTTGTGCCTCTTAAGGAAACCAGTAGTTGAACTCCTTTATTGCTCTTAGGAGAAAAGAGTAAAAGCGGTGAAAAAATATATAAAGATTTGGTCAGGGCCTTTCTTCCATTTCTCATCGGAATTATGTCGCCGCTAACGGGATAAAATGTGTCTGTTTCCAAAGTACTGCCGAAACAGAAATTGGTACAGATACGTGGGGAACTGGCCAGGGGATGTCCCATGGAGGTGGCGCATGGTGTCCTTTGCCAGCCTCCATGCATTCTCTATAGTGATGGTGTGTACATTTCGGTCCTGCGGGTGCACAAAATGCAGACTAAATTCATAGCGCTTAGTTGTTTTGTGAGCAATGAACATACCGGTGATTCACCCAGTGATGATCGAATAGGTTGCTGAGCCCCCTGTAGGCCGCCCAGCCGTCACTGTAAATCGAGGTGCCGGGCTCGATGTGCTGCTCAATCACAGCACGAAGGGTCGCGGCAGACCTATCAGGGACCGGGACTATTCTCATTTCCCGAGTGTCCCTCTGGATCATTCCAAAGACCCAGATGTGGCGACGACCAAGAGCTCGGCCTCTGTTGTGCTTGGCCTTGTAAAACACCGATTTGTCTATTTCGACCACGGTGCCCGGTCCGCCAAGTTTTCCCTGCGCCTGACGTGCGAAGACCCATTCTTGGGCCACGTTCCTGGAAATCCAGCCAGTTACTGTACCTTCATAGATTCCAAACCGATTCTGCCTCATGTGGTCATATTCCATTGACGCCATCGCCAATTTCCTGTTGTACTTCAGTATATCGTTTCTACATTGCAAGCGATTGGGGTTTCCATAGTCAAACAGAAGGTCTGCCAGACGCGGAAGCTTCTGTGGTGGATTTAGCAGCACTCGTCCATTTCCAAATCTCCAGGAAAGTGGAGAGAGCCACAATACGGGCACTTGTTGGTCATTGGACCCAAAGTGTGGGGAGCATGCTTGAGGTCTATAAGGAAAGGGTTTTTGTTGTAGGAATACGTATTTGCATTAGCAAGTCAATTTCGACGATGAGGGAGGTGGAAGATGAAGAATTCATTTGCTGGCGGCTGGGATTCATTTGAGGACTTACGAATTTGTCCATCGCACTTCTTTAACAGCGCGCATTTCCTTGCATTCTATGTTCATGGTAGTGGCCGCATTACAGAGGGAGCCGCCCGCACACGGGATTTTCACTGAAAGCATATTACTGTCACAGAGTTTTGTGGGTGGAATGTTGCATAGAATTGTTCATCGATACCTACAGGGTGATGCCAATGGAAACTATTGGAATAGGGAAGAATTTCACGTAAAGAGACCCTGATTTTTGTTCGTCGATTTTGCCGGTTAGAGCTATGTAAATTCGACGGAAGTTTAAGGTAATCATATCAAAGCCCCTTTCATCATTATCTCCTTACTTTTACTCCTTTGTTTCACCTCTTTTTCATGATAAAACGCCACGTCGAACCATGACTTTTGATTGCGAGATTCCAATTTAGGAGCTTGACTAAGCCCTACCTTGGGACGATTCTGGTGGGATTTCGGCTTTCTCACGTTCTTAGTGAGATGGAACAGGCACCCATCTAACCGGATGCTCGGTTGTGATGTGGCCGATCCCTTTTGCCTTGAGACGATGCATCAGAGAATTGAAGGCTAAGCCATATGAGCGCATCTCTACTAAAAACTGAAGATAACCTGCATTGTGGTGAACTGAGAACCCACGTGGTACCGGTCCGCGGATTCTGTTTGTTAAGGTGGAACTCGCCTTCACAAGGATCACGCTTGCATTTCGGTTGGTTCTGTAGCAGGCCATGGTAGGTAAGGAACGTATAGGGGCGGTCATGAGCGTTTGGCTGGTTGTACGAAACCCCTTTGACTAGGGTTTCAAAGCGTAGGGTTGAAGTAGGGTTGTTTGAGATTGGAGTCCAAAGTAGGTGGTATACTTCATCTAAAGCTAAATGCGACTACGAATCCGATAGGAAACAAGTACCGTGAGGGAAAGTTGCAAAGCAATTTGAAGAGAGAGTTCAAGGGGGCGTGAAACCGATAAGATGGAAGCACATGAGTGTCGTATTCAGGGCAGCTTCTTGTGCGCGGTCCGTTCTTGCGACCGATGTCCGATCATCGCGATCAGATATGTTTTACTGAAACTGGTGACGGTGCAGATCAGTAGGAGGAGGTGCAGACTTACGAAGGGTTGAAGAAGGCGCTCGATGAGGTACCAACGGGTTGATGTTTGAGAGTTTCTGAAGAGGGATGGATATAGGCGTGCGGCGATGCAATGCTGGTTCACACGCATTTAACTCGGCAACTTCCGTACCTCGAAGTAATGCAATGGTAACAGTAGGCAATAAAGACGTTTTGTGGCCTTTTTAAACGGTTGTTTTGGATTGAGGGCTATGATGTTAGCTGCTAAGTAATTGGATTTTGAATTACAGGGAGGGTTGCTCATTGCAAGTGCAAAACTCAGAAATGAATCATTATTCATATATATAAGGCTAAACCCTTAAGAGTGACCAAGCGTGATTTTTGACCAAGAGTGCGCTGGTATTTTGGTACTCCTCGATTCGGTCTGCCCTCAAAAATAAAAAAAAGTATTTAACGTTTTATGAATATGTTGTAACGAGTCGTCCCGTGGTGACACCTTTTATTCTCCCAGCATATGAGCGTGACCTTCCCTTGCAAATCGACTTCCCGATAAATTTGCTCAGTAAATACGCTTAATAAACCAACCTTTGAAATTTACGGCTCTTGCGTCTTCAAGATATAGATTAGAGATAAAAGTTGGTGTTTATGTCAACCAGAACTGTAAAACTATGCAAAAGTTGGTACTGCAGGCGTCCTGGTGTGTTGATCGATTGAAGCGTTGGAGGTGGTAAGGAGATTTGATTGATGCGCCAAGGTTGGTCGATGCGCCAAACGGATCAAAGTACAAAATAATGCACTGCTATCGCCCGATTGTTAGGAACTTGACCCGCAAAATCCGAACCTGTCTCCGAAGATAAAAAAATTTTTTTGGTACCTTTTTTTATTAATCTAACGTTAATCTATTCGTCCGGTAAAGTTTAAACGCACTTGGTGACTCTGCAATTGAATCTCTAACTGGGGACGACATCGTAGAGCGCCGGAGGGTCGGTTTCCCGCCTAATTGCCGTTTGCATCTGTCGCCCGTTCGGTCCTTGGAGAAAACAGTCGGCCAGCCGCTCCTGTGATCGATCGCAGCGCGCGCATTGCTGGGAAAATTCTTACGCTCGTCCCTGCTTGATGTCCAAAGAACAAGCACAATGCTCCTGAATCTCCCCAAGCTTCTCCTATTTTCGTTCTTTCTTTTGGAGGAAGACGTGGTTCATTCCTACTCGATCTGTGATAACCGTGAGACTGCGCGGGCTCATGAATTTCTCTAAGCTTCTTTCTGATATTTGGTAATCCCCTATTTGTGAGGGTGATATTATGCTATGAATTTTGTTATTAATGCATTAACTGTTGGATCTTTCTGATATTCGCGTTATATTGTGTTCCGATGAAGCATATTTATTTTTTACTTCGGGTACTTTGAGCTTTTTCTAAATTTGTTGTTTAATCGTTTTAGCGAAAATAAAAAAATCAAGTGTGACTAGAGTTAGTAATTTCCCATACCCTGCTAGTAAGCCTGACCCAGTTAAAAAACGGACGATTCTATATTTTGGGTTTTATAATTTTTGATATCCTTTAACGTTACATAAATTCAAACTTTAAAAAACACTTGCTTTTAATTATTTTGCAAACACAACCAATTTTTGTGATTTAAACGATCAGTTGGGTCGATGCACTTTCCATTTTTTTCTTTCTAAATAAAAGTGCCTTCAAAACAAAATTCAACCTACATCAAAAAAACGTAAAAATAAGGTCAAATATGTAGTGTCCATTGATACAGTTTTTTATGCTGTTTATTTATTTGTATTTGGACAGTAACAAGAAGCCTAATATTTTTTATTCCGCAAAAACGGTTTTTTTTCTAAATTAGTACGATTAAAACCTATAGCAATAGATACATACTTGAACGAGAGGTGATCTCTCGGTTTAGAGTGATAGGAGATGTAGGTACCGTTAGATCCACCATTAGTTTTTCCCCAGTTTTTCCCCATGTTAACGAATGGCCCGTTTTCAACTCGACAACCCAGTAGTATGAAACAACCGCTAGATTCTGTTTAGATAAATTTTTGCACCCCGACGATATAACTTTATAACTTTATTTCTTGAATCAACGGCTATACGTATATTTAAAGATCATGCGTTAAAAAATTTTAAGACTATGTTGCTATTCTAAAAATTTTTTAAAACCAGGATTTTTTAAAGTACTTCAATTAAAAATCGTGTGGTAAAAGTGTCGCGACCTTTATTTTATTGCTTTATTTTATTACGTACAAATTGTCCCTTGAGCGAGTGAAGACCAAGTCAGCGTATTGCAAAAAAAGGTGTAAAATACGAATAGCACAAAGAGAGCACAAAGAAACGGCAAAAATAAATTCAATATTGAGTCGAAAGGTCGCCCTGCACAGCTCGCTTCGACTTTACTACTTGCAATGCGTGGATCTCGTGTGAACCACAATTGCATCGCACCACTACCATTTCCATCCCTTTTCAGAGTTTCTCAAACATCAACCCGTCGGTACCCGATCGAGCGCCTTCTTCAACGAATCGTAAGTTTCCACCTTCTCCAACTGACCCTTACATTCACCAGTTTCAGAAAAACATCTCTGATCGGTGAATCGAGGTTCGCCTCATCGAATAAGTGAAGTAGGGAGATAGTCGTGGACTCCCCAACCAGATGATGACCGACCTCCAATAGGACTTTTCCACTTTTTTTCCACGGTGACTCTGTTTCTCGAAGCACTGTCACCGCTCAAGCGTTTTCTTCAACACTTCGTAAGTCTCTACCTCCTCCGTCCTTCCATCGCCTTTTCTCGTTTTAGTAAAACGTCGTCTTTGACTACTGCCCAGAAGTATTATAACTCCCCGGAATATTAACATCGATGCAAGTTTCGAGTTCACGCCGAACGACGACATGTTCTTTACACCGAATTCGACAAACAGAAGGCGGAAGAACAGAAGGCTTTAATGAAGAGTTCCAAGAACATCATGTACTCGCTTCAACGTGTTTCAAGCCAAAGCTAACAGTTACTCGAACCTTGAAGCAAACTCGGATCTGAATCATCCTAATCTCCGCGGACTTCAAGCAGTCTTCTTCAATATTTGGTTTGTTTCCAACTTATCCTTCACTCTTAACGTGATTCATTGCAGTAAACAACTCTTTCCGCCATTTTGCTGGTACGACCAGTGTAGAACATCAAGAATCTGACGGATCAAGGCGAATCTGATGTACCTCCAGAAACACTGAGCGGGTTCTCATCCCCGCTCACAGCAATGGGAACCACTGAGTTCTTGCTGTGCTCAACAAGCACTTCAGACAGGTAGTGGTGCACGACTCCATGGAGGTACGAACTGCTCCTTCCCAACAGCGCTCTAATTCATACTTTTATAGAACTGCCCACAAGGCTGTACCCTCCTACGAGGAGCTCTTTCACGACAACTGCGGTTGTCCGACATACAGGCAGCTCGGACTCATTTCGGTACATTGATGCTCTCCAACCTCAGCTATGGCCAAGTTACGAAGCCAGCCACTTCCCAAATCTAGCCCAGAGCATGCAAGCGCTCGTTCCGTTCCTCCGTTGATGGCCGTCATCGAAGGCATACCTCTTTGAAGACCAAAAGCCGTGACGTCACTGGCCTTCGTAAAAGCGACGCAACCTCCTCGAGCAATTGCAGCCCCTTGGAGCCACTGAACCAAGTGACCTTCTACCAACTAACACGTACCTTCATCTCACTTTACCAAATTGTGCAAGTTCGTCCAAAAGAGTAAACCATGGAACGGACAAACTAAGCGATCCAAAACGCCAAAGCCGAGCGACAAGGTAAAATACATTTGTTAGACGACATCTCAAACCGTCATGTTTCAGCACACAGCATTCTGGCAATGATAACCCTTCCCTACCAGTGGGCTGCCGCGCCGCGCGGTCGACTTCCGTCGACCTCCAAGTGCAAAGCAGCGGGCCTCTCCATCCCTACTTCTATTGTACCATCTCCCTCGTATTCCGTATTTCTCGCTCGGCTCAATGCTTATTTGAACAGAGGACCAGAATAGCGAAACATTCTGTCCGCTCACTGGTTGGCTGATCGCCTTGATTTGATCATGAAACCCACGCGCGTTAGTGAAACCATGCAAGGCTATATGTACATTGTGAAAGATGCCAGGGGGCGGTTTTTGATGTCCATTGGACCTACTCACTGCTCTGAGGAACGCCCTCGATATGTACCCAGCTCTCATAGTTGCCCTAGAACAGATCCCGGATCCCCCAGTGAGTTTCCCACCAGATGAGTCATCCAAAATGAACCAAGTACATCATGAAGGATGCCAAAGTGTACGCTTCGCTTCTATACTTTGCTGACGTTCTGCAAATTGCCCATTGGCCATGTCATTGGCCTACCAGCAACATTTGGGTTCCGTTATGGAAATTCGCAACCATGGCCTGTAGTGCCCCAAATTTAAGGTATTTTCCACTCATTTCACGTCATTCGCTTACTTAGTCTTCAGAATGAAGCCAACATCTACGATCCCCCAGGTTCTTAACGCCCTCTCAGGCCATTCATGGATAAATATTGTCTTATTAATCTTGATCCTTGTCAACTTCAACTTGGTGTCGAAGGATGAGAAGGCCAACCATTTGCTGGCTGCATTCCCAACGTTCTCAGGACGAGATGACCCGAAGACCTTCAAGTCCTTCTATGATGACTTGAAAGGTGGACACTTATCTTGATTCTTGTCCTATACATACTTCTCTTCGTTTTGCTCTGAGTCTTTCTCTCTGCGGCGAGAGTGTCATCCTCGAAATACCCCATATTCAAGGCGTGCTTGGCATACCTACTGTACTATCTCTCTCGTATTGCCATTCGCTACCAATAAAGTCACATGGATACTGTGAGTCACGTGGTCATTGAACCGCAAGAAATCGGGAAGTCCTAAGGGCTCTGATATGGTTCGCTGTAAGGTGTAGTTCTCCAAGTAATCAAGTGGTCCATTAAATTAGAGAGAAAACTACGGTAGGCGTAAAGAACCTTCAGCGGAGATCTCCATACAGAATAACAAAACGCTGCCGTCACGATGACTAAGACATGATGACTAAAACGTCTTTGCCATTATGGCGGCGTTCTCTGGCGGTGCTAACGAAGCGGCTTCTTGGAACTGTCCTCCTGTTGTACACTTCCACAGTGCTTATATGGCAGTTGGAGAGCAGATACTAAACGCCTTGCATTTGAGGACAATGGGCGTCCCTCTGTTGAAGGAGAGAACTAAAGAGGCTGGGAAGAGCCTTCGTGACTCGGAATCAGCCCGCAAGCTGAATTTTTGTTGCGTGTATTGCAAAAGTAGCGCTCTTGTGTTCGGAATATCATAAATTTAGTGATACGCGCGTGAAACAGAATTGCATTGTCACACCTCCATTTCCATCCCTTCTTTTCAGATTATCTCGGACATCAGTCGGTCGGAACAATAGAGGGTCTTCTTCAACACTTCGCAAGTTCACCTTTCCCTACTCGTCCTTACCGTTACTTATTTCAGTAAAACACCTCTTATCACCGTTGATCTGAGTAAACCGGATTGAGGTTCGCCTCATCACTATAACAACACGATTGGGAAGAGTACACGAGTGGGGAAGATGACTACATCCAGGTCTCCTTCAGGCATCTAAAGGAGCAGACTGGCTCTATCCATTCACGAATTATGGCATGCTGTGGTAGCGGTAGCATAGTTGAAACCTTATCAAGGACATTCTTCAATTCTTGGTAAGCGCCTACTTTCTCATAGGCTACGTTCCCTCTCCTCTATTCATTACAGTAAACAACTAAGAAATCATCCTCAAAGCCATGCTGCTGAAAATACCAAAAACCGCCTTCGAAATTGCCCTTATTAGTCAAAAATTAACAACACTTAAGACCACGGCATGGGCTCACCGGTAGGTGCGAGCATTGTTCACTTTAAAGTGGGCATGATTTAGGAGCAGTTCCTTACTCTAAGAATGTCACATAGAAACGGACATAGATCGTAACTTGCGCAAGAGTACGACAGGCGAGGGTAAAGTGGAAGCTACGTTCTCTCTTCACCATTCATTTCAATAAACAACTGAAATCATCCTCAAAGCCAGGAATTATTCGATTCTCCCAGCAAGAAGATTACGATTTCAGCTTTCGTAGATTACTTTCGGAGGAAGTTATAGGTGATTTGTCTTTGTTTACTGTGTTAATGCTTCTTCACAGCTACGCCAAAGATCAAGGAACTTCGGTTGCTACACGGCCTGCCAGTAAATGCTACCTGACAATAGACGCTGTGAAGGACCATTTGCTAACAGTAGGTACTAGAATGTGCTCCGCGTTAGAGTCATTGTAGAATTCAACGACTATATTGAACATCAACTTCTGCACTTCGGCGCAACTGCATCGATCTGGTCTACTGCACGCAGTCGCCTTTCGCGGATCTAACAAGATCCAGTCGTCCATGCTTTCATATCCTTTACCGCCTTCTGTATGTATATTGCTTCTCGTTTTGTCTTCGTTCTTTCGTTGTGACCCGCCGATTTTGGGCGTAATTTTGTTGCTCCACAGGGAGCTTGTTTGTCAAGTTAATCAGGCCTTCTAATAAAGCCCGTTTAATTTTGACCCTTGTATTTGCGTCCTTAGTTGCGTGTGTACGTGAAACCAGAGCCCTGTGAAGCGAAGCCTGTAGGCCTTTCCAACCCGCGTGGCAATTCTCTTGGCAGTTGCGCAAGGGAATTTAGTAACGAGATCTGTGAAGGAACGAGTGACATTTGGGCGCCGTTCAGAATTCCGTCCTGCGCTCTTTACAGGGTGTAGAGTCTTGGCACGTAAAGAAGAGGCACACGCCAAAGTGGGTGAACATGGACACTTTCGAATTCAATGAGGCAACTGCAACTCATGAATGTGTACCGCTTTAGATTATCGTATCCATCAATACGATTTGATAAAATTGCTTTATTGTTCGCTGGAAGCGGGTTCACAGAGGGGAGCGGCTAAGTGCGCCTACATTTAATCAAGTGGAGAATTTTGTGGATAGATATACCTCCGTATCTTCCTCAGCAGGTTGCTCTTGAGGAAGGGCGACGCCCTCAAAGATCAGAGTCCAGTAGAGCTCATGACTCATTCACGAGAACTCGAAAAGAGGACTCTTTTTCCTCGTCATCAACCTTTGGCCCTCGTCTTGTCCCCGCGCCAGAGACGTGCCTTTTTCTCGGACTCGGTCGCTGATGTCCATGTTCATTCTTCGGATTTGTTTACCGCACGCCGAGCCTGGGTCTCGTGCTCTGGTAATTGGTTTAACATGTTCCGGGGGCTATTGTTTACGGGGAGCGCCTCGTCCTAGCAGAATGATAATCTGGAGCTAAAATTAGACCGCGACCTCTCTGGGAAATTGGCATTTGTCTGAAAATGTTAAGTACTTAAAACATGTGTTATTTTTGCAGAAACAGGTCATAGCCTGAAACATAATTTTTCTTTATATTTTAAGTAAATTTCGTACTGCCCCCTATTTATTTCAACAAAATATTTTATAACTTAGCAAAAAATTTTTCATTTTTCGCATTTGTTTTCCAGTTGTTGTGGTGAGACCTTTGATATTTATCAAACGCTGATTTGTTCTTTACGCCAGTGTTCAAGTACATGTTACCATTATATGTTTCAGTTATTATTCTTCACTCGTAAAAATTCAAATAATAATGGAACCTTCTTACATGGACTATCCTAGTCGGAAATTTTTGCATCAATAACAGATGATCCTTTAAAACATGAAACATCATGGTCTGCATGAATTTCTGTCCTTTCTAGAAATATATTCGACATTGTATTATTTTGGTTTTTTTTACCTTCAAAAAAATCTAATTTGAAAAACATTTTGTCCTTATTTTTGTTCGAATTTGTAAACGAAACCCATCTGTGCCCTCTCTAGTATTATCCACAACACGCAAGAAAACAAAAGTCCGCAAGAAGTACCTCCACGCGCCCTCAAAAAATCTACCAATTTGACAACCTTAAAGGCCTTGGCTCGAACCTAAAAATTAACCTAAATTGCTGACTTTAATTGATACGATAAATTGCTATTTTACGTGGGACGTGGACTTTATGAGTTCTACGAAAATTTCGTCATCGTAAGTGGTCCATTAGAGGACGTATTTTTGAGGCCTGTGTTGGTGTCTTACTCATCACAGGAAGTGAAAGCACAACCTCCGGACACGTGGCCGAGGGTAAATATAATTCGCTCCGAGATCTGCAAGATGAGTGCTAAAGTGCATGTACTTTTGTATTTTTGCACGTGTACTTTTGCCACATTCATTAACGCCGTTTTTTAGTGTTCCTCGAAAAGACCGCCAAATTCTCCTTGTAGTGGTTATTAAGAATAGTGGATAATTAATTATTGGAATGTTGAAGGAATGTGCTAAATCGCTGTAGGACCGGAGGTTAGGTCCCAACCGGATTCAAGCTGGAATAGCATACATTAAATACCTCAAATATAGTCATCATTTCTGTCCATTTTATCTATCATCGTTTCATAAATTATAGAAGCGCACAATCCCATCTGAGGTTCGACCTTTGGTCTCACCGCGACTTCACCGCTCATTTGAGCTATTTATTATTCTTCACAAACAGTGAAAAGAGGATCCGTTTCGTCACAGGCGGAAACATTTTTGCTAATTGAAACTCTGCCCGGAAGTAAACGAATTTTTGTCTAATGCAGTTCCCGGTTCGCGACGGGACCAATTTCGTCTTGGAACCCGCCCCGGCTTCCCCTTCTGCCTGGTTTCATCTTTTTCTTTATCCATATGATCTTTATCCATAGAACATGTCAGCCGACGCGTCGCCCGAGTTCAAATTGTTTGTTTGCTCTCGTATTCTCTTTCGTACGCTCCGCACATAGCATCATTCATACAAATGGGACAGCACCGCTGCTGGCGAAAGCCATTGGGGATGTCATCTCATCTCCATCTGATCCATGGGTAATCCCTTTTAGGTGTGAATTCGTCAGAGCTAAACGAATAAAGGGGGGACATTTTTACATTAAATAACATTTTTTTATGATGCATTGAACCTAATTTTTCCTTTAACCTTTAACCATCTCAGCAAATGGACAACAATTTTTAATCGTTGAATGTGCCGACTCTATCCCGTTTATCACCAACAAAGCAATCGTGTTGAGACTTATGTATTGAATTTCACTCCATTCTATCCAAGGCGCTAATGGAATATCTGAAACGTCACTTTTTAACCGTCCTTAAATTTGTCGAGATCTATCGATTTGCTGATCCACCACCAAACCAATCGTTGCGGGATGAAATAGGTTGCCCAAAACAGTGATGGAAACTTCCAAACGATTCTTTTATTTTTGCTAACGTCTTGCCAACTCCACTCAACACCCTCCTGCTACAGGATTTTTTTCGGGAATTTTTTAAATCATCAAAAATTTAGTTGAGTGAAAAATTTTAAGTCCTTGCACAACATGGCTACTTTGCGCAATTTCTGACTGTTCAAGGCTATTTGAGGGTACTATATTTTATTTTTTATACATATATTTTTAATTGGAATTTGTCGAAGTAGTAGTTCAAAATTTTAAAATCGAAGTGATTTTTAGTTTATTATTTTTGCTAACGTCTTGCCAACTCCACTCAACAAAGATAAAGCCTTTCGTGGTGGGAGCGCACCCACCTCCGCCCGCCTTAATTAGGCCGTCCAAAGGACGCACGACCTCTGGCGCCTCGTGCATTTCACGATTCATGGCCCGGGCCTCTTCCTCGATTAATCACCGTTCACGCAATATGCCCGCGAGCGCTTATAAAGAACGCGGCGGTCGGTAATTAAGCGCCGCCGGAACTGAGTTCGTCAGCCGAGGCCGCCTCTCCTGCTTCGGAATGTCCCTCGGGGGTGTTCCAATTGTCTCGCCGGAGTACAATCGCCTTCGGCCGAGGACAAGTGCGACGCACTTCGTGGCGACTGTTGCTACGCCGCGTTGGTTATGCGACAAGCGGAAACGATCGTGGTTTTATTGCAGGAGTCGTCGGCGGCATTGCGTGAATTATTCCGGGAGCTCTCTGAGCTCCGAGGCGCGGTGGAGGTGGATTGAGGGTTGGGTGCGTCTGTGAATTCAATTTTTCGAACCTTAACTGCGAGCCAAATTGAATAAAACCGAAAAACAATAATTTTGAACGATTCGTTTGGCTCGTTTCGCAGTCTTAGGATTGCCAGAGAACGGAAACGAGGTGGTTAAGGTGCTCTTCCATGAGGAGCTTTTCCATGCTAAGCTCTCGTGTGTATCTCGTATATTAAGTGAAGGCTGTGTACTGATTCGTATACTGATATAGCTGTGTACTATAACAATACCACCGGAGTCCTTCTTCTCCACATGTGCATAGGTTCGGCTGCGGAGATCCACCCTGATTTTAACAACGAGTACCTTTTCAACTCCAAGTTCAGATTTAGTAAGAACACTAATTTTTGTGAGGGCTGCGACCAACCTGAGTCAAGAAGCCGAGCAGGAAGGGAAGGATCGTGCCAAGAAGAAAGGGTCATTCTAAGATTGCTTTGTTTTTTGGTTGGTTTTTCCAAAGCGGACTAAGAAGCCGAGCTGTCCAGGTTTGTTTTTATAGATCTTGAAATCCTAAAAAAGACAGTTAAATAAACTACAAATAAACCGAACGAATATTTTGTTCACATCTGTTCGGTTCGGCTTGAAGGGTTTGCTCCGTAAATTACCTTTTTGCACGTTACATTCCTGCGTTGCCACACGCAGGTGCATCGTGAAACTCTGACATTCTCGCACGGATAAGGCACTTCAGATGCTTCCTGTCCGCACGCAGGTCGATCTAAAATTAGGTTTTGGGAAAAGCTGATCTTTGTTGCGGCGTCCTGTAAACAAGAAGGCCTGTTTACAGAGCAGTTCCTTTTGTTCGGCCCCTTCTGGGACGTCGGCACGTGATCATAAAGTGGATGGGAATATGTCCAGCGCACATTTTCTTCTCATGAGCCTTTAGTGACGCCTGAACGGCGCATTCGAAAACATGGATTTGACCCAATCTATGTGACTTACACTGATTATATTTTTGCCTGGAGGATCGATGATCTAACGTTACTTTAATTTTTGGAGATTCATCAATAAATCTTCTTCAAAGTGATGGGAATATATTTTTTTTATTAGACAATTTTTTTATGTCCAAAATGAGTGTTGTACTTGTCCTGGACGGCGAAAGAACACCTTCAGTGCCTGTTTCAGAAAAGGTCCATTTTATGCAGTAACGGTCCTTACAATGTGACGCTTGAACGGTTGGAATACATAGGCTCAAAGTTATAATGCTCATGGAATAATAGAATAATGTTTGCTGCGCGACAAGCTGCGCCCGATAAACTCAATACCGTAATCTAACGTTACTTTAATTTTTGGAACAATTGGTCCCTTTATGTGGATCAAAGTACCAGAATACATGTCCACTGAAGGAAGAATTTTTTTTAAATATGTGATATTTAACATGTAATCTTAATCGATTTGATGTCAATCTATGAGCTTTTCGTTTTCTTAACTTTGATGAAAAGTCTATTCATTATATTTTTGAATGCATGGTTTCTAATCAGAATAGTTTTTAAATTCATTAAGTTCCTGTTCCTTGGAATACAGAGGCTCAAAATTATAATGCTCATTTGTATCAGAGTACCAGAACGCATATCCACTGTAGGAAGAAGTTTAATATGTGATATTTAACATGTAATCTTAATCATAAATTTTACATTTCCAAACTTCTTCCGTTTTTATGGATCGTCGCAACACATCTCCGGCCTGGACAGGTCATAAAAGGCAACTTGCCCCTCCTTCGAAAACATTCGTGTTTCTGACACCGACACAGACACATAAACACCGTCTACGTCTACGGTCCCACGCAGCGGCCTCTCCAAAGTTCCCCTCCGCACAAAGAGAAACCCGTTCGGTGCGTGTCATTCATAATTCAGCCTCTGTCCCGAGGGCCTTCTTGACCTTCGCGGACGCACTGAAGCGTCGTCCAACTGTCCTGGAACGACTCCAACTGGTCGACTAATTCGAGGTTTAGGCCTCCCTAAGCAGCACCCTAAGGGTGTTTACAGTTTCGCCTTCCCAACTACAAGTGTCCTCAAAGGAGTGCTTTTCCACAGATATTCCGAAGATAGTAACGGCGATTGTTCCAAAGGCTCGGTTTTTAGGAGATCAATCTGTTTATTTTTTCTTTCGAGCTTTTCCACTCGGGACCCACAACCCGCCTCGTGGCCAGATCAGTTCCCACAGACATTTTTCGGCGGCGTTTTCGTCACTAATTAGCTCCAAATTGCCCTTTCCATAAAACGAACGACGTAATCCGAATAAAAACAAAATTTCCAAAGTCCACGCGACTAATAGCGCAATCAATCCGGCCCCGTCCCCTCCAATCCGGCCGGCTTCTGTGCTAATCTCATTACCTAACGCTGGATGTGTTGGACCATGCGCGTGGCGGGAGCCAGCTTCTCCTGGCGACCGTCTTCGTCGCAACATCTCTTCTCTTTGTTGTTTAATTAAGCCATGGGCGCCACACGCAGCGACCAAATGACAAATTCCATTTTTGGGAAGAAGAAGGCCAATGCCGTCCTCCTTCCTGGGTATATATACTCCATCGCCCCTCTTGGCTTTTCTTGTGCTCCGGTCTCCCGAGGCGACTTTTACTGCTACCCTTTTTACGTTTTTCGCTCTGAAAGCGCATAAATTTGACGTGCTCTGTGCCCGTGGGGGTCGTCTACTTAATGTTCTCCTCGTGTTTTGCAATCGCCACTTGGACTTGTGAGTACCACCCACGTTGATGTTCCAGTATTTTATTTTATTTTTGCAACATGGACGAATAAACTACACAAACATTAAATTATTATATTACAAGACTTAATACTGCATTGTACCTTTATAGTCGATCTAAAATTCCATAACACGCATTAGTTGTTTTAATCACCATTTAATTAAAATTTTGTAGTGTAATTTTTGTCATGAAACTCTCAAACCATTTATATCGGTAATTAACTGTAAAGAAAGATAATTTTACATAAATGTCATGATTTTTTATTATTTTATGATTCTTTATGAATTACTAAGTAATCAATCTTGTTATTTTGCGAAAAACGTTTTTTTTTCTTTCAAATATTTTTGTATTTTGTTTTTGAAAAATTAGTATGCAAACAAATTGGGAACATTGAAATTTTTATTTTAAAACGGGCCACATTTTTCGATTTTCTGATTTAATATTGAGACATTTTTTAGGCCAAAAAAAATTTTTGTGAAGCACATGTAGATACTAATTTTTTTAATATGCAGTAAGTCTAATCGCAATTTATAATTATTCATTTGTTGATTCAAACGGCAGACCTTAGAAGATATCAAATGTGAACGATAAGAACCATAACCATAAAACCTGAGTCCTAAAAACGGACCATTTTATGTTTTAACCCTGATCAGAAATTTTATGCAAAAAATCATTATTTTATATTTACTGTATTTTTTATTCTTGAATGACTGGTTAATGGTCTTGGTGAATTGTGAATTCAAGGGTAGTGTCAACTCTAGATTTTTCCTGGTTGCTGGATTTTTTTATTTCGGGATGGACAAATTGTGTCATATCTTTGCTAAAGTTCTTGATTAGTTCCTCAAAAAGTCGTTCTCATTACATCTCTCATTTTCTCTCGAAAATTTAAGGTTTTAAGAAATTCACAAACATTGTTTAGATAAAATAGGACATTTTTGTAGTAATGGGGTCGAGTTTTGACTTTAAAAAAAATGCAACAAGTAGAATCCCAAAAGGCAAATAAAATTTTCATTTTTCAGTGTTTAATTTTTGTGGTAGGGATATTTACGCACTTGACTCTCGTAAGCCCCGTCCACTACAACACTCCTCTGCCATTTGTCGCCGCGCTCATATAATATGTACGTGACCACTGGTATATCTCGCACTGTCCCATGTTTTTCGTCCCCTTTTTCGATCGATGCCGTCCGAAGAACTCTCAAGGGTGCATGGCGTTGATTTAGTTGAAGCGGCTCCAAGTTTTTGCTCCAAAAAGGGCGTCCTCCAAGCGCATTGTGTCACTCTTGAAAGCTTCTTATCGCCAGAAGAATCGTCTAATAGACTGCTGGGTTCATTTTTGAACATTGGATTCTTTGATCAAGTTGGCTTAATATTAGTCACTTCCTTTGAACTCCGATGACGAGAATCTCAATCGTCCTTTAATATTAGTTCCATAATTCGGCCCATTCCAGAACGTCTTCCCTCCATTATAGGTAATGTGTTCTTAGAAATCCACTCTTCGCTTCGTACTCACCTCCGTCACTTTTCCCTCCACCTGCTTCTTTCCCTGTCAGTGTTGGCCGCGGCGCACCCAGCAAAGCGGCGTCCTTCGCCTCCATCCTCCTTTGAGTGCGAACCTCTTTTGTCCATGAGTTCATGCTTAATCCAGAATTAACTTTGGTATATGTGCACTCTCCACGTGTACGTTTAGGTGACCTCCATGGGTATTGTTGTGACTCATCAAGATAGAGCGCCAATTTTTGGTGTGAAAAAAGAAGACTTGATATATTAAGCGATGCGTTCCTATTTGTTACAATTTTATCTTCAGAAAACGAAAATGTGAATTTCTGGTCGCACTCTTTTTCAACGAAAATGTCATAGTGGCTTATTTTTCAATTAATGAATAATTTCTTGGTCTTAGGAAAAAGGCCATCGTCTTCCTGTCGTTCTCCTTCGCATAGGTAATGCCGTGAGTCATTGGAAACGTCGCGTGAGGCGGCTCTTGCGTGCAGGCAATCACATTTCCCTATTCCTGTCCGGACAAATGAAACAGTAAATTATTTGAACAAGATTTTTGTTATGGGCTCTACGAATCTGAGCGGTATTTTCTTGTTTCAAATCTTTGTTGTCCTCTTAAATGCCTATAAACCTTCTTCTCAGTAATCTTTCATGGAAGACAAACAATGAAAAAGGGACAATGATTCTCAGTAAAGTGTAAGCTGTTGTGCATGGAGAGGCCGAGGCCCGCTTGGAAAATCGTTCTCCCAATGTTTTTTTAAGATCTAGCGCCGATTCAAATCATTTAGACCACGTTTGTGAATGCTGCAAACGTTCCATGCAAGCAGCTTGAAAACATCAACGATACAATTTTTGTCCATTTACGCGCCCCGATCGTCCGCTATATTTTTTAACACGCTCATTTATATTTTTTATTTGCGCCATTTGCGAGACCTCTAGCTTTATGTGTATTGCTTATATACTACTTATATATTTGCAAAGAGTAAAAAAGTTTCGGTGTTCTAAATTTCATTTTTGTCCGCTGAACAAATAGGCCATCTATTTTTATTTTTTTATTTCTACTGATCATTATCATTAACTGGAAATCGAAGGAAAGATACTATCCAAATCGACTTTCCAAGTGTGCGCTACTTATTGTTCGAAATCTCCTCTAGGCAATGTCAGAGGACATTGGTCAACGGGGAAACACTTTGATCTGACTGTATACCTGGCGATTTTTGTTATCAACTCTTTGATGGTCAAGGAATTTTTGCTGCAAGGTCACCTCCACAGAATCCAGATGGTCAAGGAAATTTTCCAAATACGTGGTAACGCGCACGTGGCGTTTCCGTTCGGACACTTATTCGGCATGAAACTGAGTTGGCACCCACCGCGATTTCTGCGAACATCTGGGGTGAGAAGACACCTATAATTATGCTCGTGTTTGACACGCAGTAGCGTCAGAAGCTAAGGTAGTGTGAGGATAAAATGCTCTCGGATCCTTCCAATTGTACTAGCGGGTTATGATGCCTTACGGGAGATGTTCCTGAAGCTGTGATAAATTTCTCTAATAGGCTCATAATGTAAAAACAAATTTTTGTTAGCGAGAGTGTCACAATCAGTATTAAAAAAGTCCCTAGGTGAATAAGTCCCCGGTCACATTTTAGAACAAACGCTAACACCACCACTTTGTAACATCGGTGTTGAGAAACCGGCTGTTCCAGTCAGTAGTGATTCTACGCGTAATTCTCTGCACGCGAAGTATACCGGAAGTAAGAGGTGATCTATCCACAATGCCTATGCCAACCTTAATTAG
>JADLIF010002254.1:0-12437 GCA_016648015.1 Steinernema khuongi | reverse complement strand
ATAAAATTGAGTTCTATGGCGTGGGCCACCTTCATGGACTCACCGAGGATGGCGACGGAGAAGAAGCGCATTCCGGAGTGGAGGTATCGACGACAGTTCTCGTGACTGCTGACCTTTGTTGTGACGACGACGCCGGCTAATCAGCCCAAATGTGACCCAAATACGCCTCCGGCGAAGCGAAACAGTTCAGATTTGCGGATCAGCGCGAAAGAAACCGCGCGGTCCCGGAAGGTTGCGGAAGTGGTCGGCCTCGAAGTCGATAAGAAGGAGCTGGGTTCATAACCCTAATTGAGACGCTATCCTGTCCCTTCTTGAGAGGGATTCTCGGAGAACTTTAACAATACATCTGCTTGATCGTGACAAGAAGTCATTAGAGAAGGTGACTAATCCGGTGATTCAATCAGGTTCATTCATGCTGGACCCCTTCCCGAGAATTCGCCAAACAACAGCCTCGAAGGAAGTGTTAGTCACCGGTAGTGAGTGTTTCGGGTGTTTTTTTTATTCACACTGTTATGGAGGATGACGTATTGTCGCCAGGGAGAGGCCTCAAGAGCCGAGGCGGTACAAAAGCTCAAAATCCTGACATCTAATCGGATCTCTGATCGGTAAACGAGCACTGACCGTACTGCTGGCAATAGTTAATCAAACCCCAAGGGTTGCCAAGAAGCGTCGTTGTGCCATATAGAAACGGGTTTTACTGCTAAATCTGATTGATTTGACTTTCCGGGACCCGGAAGATCATGACAAGTGAGCAAGTGAACATGAACCTAAGAGGCATATGGAACTACAGGTTTAAAGTGCCTCTAGAACTGTCGATAACTGCAGGTCTCAACTTCGTAGCTTGCGCAGAAGTTCTGTGACTAGCGAGAGGCAGCTATAATGGGGATGGGACTACAGCGTAGAAGCCTCAGCCAAGCTGTAGGGTAGCAGGTGGTGTTCTTTAAGCATCATTGTCTCTACTACAAGCGTATCTACTGGCAAATACCCTTACCTGCTTCATCTGGTCTCGCGACTGTCTCTGTCTCTGAGACCATCCAAGACAGTCTCTCGCTGCAGACGCACCTTTAGTCGACCGTGCGCCCCTCTAGGAATCGGTCGCAAAGAAGCTCGATGTCATCGGACCGCTCCTCGATCTCGAGCGTCGAACTTCCCCAGGAAACTCAGCGCACCAACTTGGACTTCATCGTCAAGGTGAGCCTCCTTCTCCCGTCTACACAGTCGCCTTCTAGTGCGTCGACACCGCCATCAACCGCTACATCCAGGACCCGGCGTCGGAGGAGCTCTCCCTGGAGATCGAGATCTCGCAGCTGGCCTGGCGAGAGCGCCGTCTCTCCAGCGTCCTCATCCCGACGACCGCCGAGGAGAAGCGCTTCAAGACGCTCCAGCAGCGACTCGAGATGGTCCAGTACGTGGCCAACGCGAAGCCAGATGCCAACGAGCGGCGACGTCGAGTCCGCAAGGCGTGCGACAAGCTCCGAGAGCACATCCTGGAGGTGAGTCCTGGGATTAAGCCTCCTCAACTCTACCGTAACCCTTGCAGATGCGTCCATTCAACCCGTTCCCTTCTCGGCGCTCCTTGGCTTCTTCGCTGCTCGACGACTCCGGAGCGTCGACCGCTCGCCCGGTGAGCCAAGGGGGCGCCGCCTCCTTCAGCCGCGTACCCGTCGAGAAGCAGGTCGCGGAGATGCGCGCCCATCGGAGCCGCTCCCCCTCGCCGTTCCCCGGCCTCAAGAAGCCGAGTCGTCCTCAGAAGTAGCCGTGTTCGCTTTTTGGATAAATGTTTTCGCCGGTTACCGAGAGTTGTTGTCCCTCCCGACGGTTGTTTACGCGCCTCCAGGTCGGCCTCCATCGATCACCACGATCGATGTTTTGCTCACGGTACCCAAGGCTATGACCAAGAATGCCCCTGACGAGCACTTCTGCTTCCAGCAAGTGGTAGTCGTGTTTCGGGTCCCCAAAGTTGGGAGAGAGTAGGGGTTAGGAATTTGGAGGTCGAAAAATCAGATTCGATGTTTGCACAAGGGTCTTAGGTAGTCTTAAAAGCAGAAGGGCGATAGGGTCGGGGCTGGGCAACAGGAAAACAGATTAGGTGTTGCAAGCGGTGTTTTCGGGGTTCTTGTGGGGGCTCGACAATTTTACTTTCCAGCCACGTGCTAGGCTACTTCTTGCTTTCTTCTTGTGGTCCTCTTGCAAAATGCGACCTTCATCTTCAAAACATTCGGATTTCATAATCTCTCCCTTTGTGACTCAGGCCGAAGGTGGACCCGAGCTGAGTCATGGGGTGACCGTTTTGACGCCTGCCGACTAAATCTGAGCTCTGTCAGCAGCATTCGTTTGTCGATATACTTCGGGCTGTTGTTTGGTCTCCGCAGCCAGCGTGATTTCGTCTCTCCAGTGAGTTATTGGTCAGTTCTTGGACAGATTTTTGGGTCAAATATCATCTGCTGCTCAAAAGTGGTGGTCATGGTTCTAGTTCAAAGCTAAACCCTTAACAAACCCCTCTTCTTGACGCCGCCTGCGATCTTTAATCGTAAATTCAAATCTTCAAACATTAAACTCCAAATATTCGGACCCGGCAATCTCTTCGCTTTGTGCATGCCGATCTATGGGCGCCTTTTTATACACACTGGCAGCAGTGACAGACGAAAAGCAAGATGAGGACTAGAATCCTAGATAAAAAACACGATAGGAAATAAAGAATTTATGACCCAAAAATGGTCCATTTTTTTCTATTTCTATTAGCCACCACTTTAGGATCGTCGCCACGTCTGGCTTTTATTAATTTTAGTCATTTTCATGTCCTTGTTTATCCCTAACAAGTGCGCCCGTCCTTCGCGAAAGCACTCTGCCGGTCGGCTAACAACAAGAAGCACTTTTGAAAGGAGCCACTGTTTCAATTCCCAAATTGAATCGCCCTTTTCTATAGGCCCCTTTCCTACCGAAGTGCACCTCTTTGGAACGTTCCGCTCGCCGATTCCCCTCCCGACAGTTCGGAGGTACTCCGGCGTAAACATCGCCCGGCGGACGGCTCGGATTCCTCGCAGTCTCCTCCCAGAGTCCCCCGAGGACCTCCTGATTCTGCTTTCCACTTTTTTGTTCCTGAGTGTTCGAGCCTTAAACTTGTGGACTTCTTCTTCAAAACGTGCTTAAAATCTCCAACGATGGCGATCGAACCTCCCTAGGTCCTATACTTGAGGAAATCCGAGCCTGAAACCGACCGCTTATGTTTACGACGCCTATTTTTGGCGACACAACACGCAGCCCGGACGAGCCATCGCCATAAAAACTCAACACCGTGTTGGGCTAGGGACCGATCGGGGACTATATTTCCATTGTGAATTCGTGACTTTCGGATAATCCTATCCTGGAAAGGTCACCTCTGCCTCAACACCAAGTGTTTCTGTTTTTGTCGCATCACTTCCTCTGTGTCACATCCTTCCTGGAAGTGACGCTTTGTGTACTGAAGCCCATAATATTGGAGCCTACGAGAAGGATGCCGATGACTATGCAAACATAACAACAAACGGAAAGAAAACAGTCCAAACAACGGAACAAAACGGTGTTCTTGTGGTTAGCAAAACTCCGACTTTCGAAGTAGCCGTTCCGGCTAATGTTACAGCTTGGAAGACCTTCAGCGAGTCCTACAGTAAGTTAAATTTGAACCTAAGGTGAACCAAACCCAGGAGCTCTCTGTAAGTCGGTCTTTAATAGCTGGAATCCCGAAGCACTACTTTGCAGGCGTTTCAGCTACGGTAGCTCTGTACTGCCGAGAAAAGGAAAACAACAGCGCTAAGAAATCCTATCACGTTAATATATTGCATTAGTCACTACTTGGGATTGGCTCTAGTAGACGGTCTTGTAGTCACTCTATGACTTCACCGCCCCGAGTGACGGGATAAGATGATGCTGGCGCAAACAGCAGCTTTGGCTTTTCTTCATTAAACCCTTAATCCAGTGTTGGCACAGTCGCCAGAAGTCTTCAGATCCCCCCGATGTCATTGTGACTCAGGCTGAAGGTGGGATCCGGCTGACTCACGGTGGCATCACCCGACGCTCACTGACCAAGTCTCAGCTGTGTCAGGGACAGTAATCTATCTCCACGACTCATCGTCCCCGCCAGTCCTTGTGTGATTCACTTTGGAGGATATCCACAGCCTTCGCGATTCCTCCTCTCCAGAGGCCCGTTCTTAGTCACCTCTTGGCATGCCTGCCCCTTTCCACGCGGAAGTTCATCTGTCAAGTCCACACCCTTTGTTCCTATGGTTTGCTCGAAGATCTGCTTTACAGAGAAGCTCAAGTCCTTATTCAGGTTCAAAAGAATTTAGACCCTCCAGCAGCCAGGTCCTGCTTCTTGACACCCCAAGCAAGACCTTTCTAACCGTGACTGATGCCTCTTCACGTTCTGGCCCCTTAGCCTGTCATCCTAACTTTGTTATTTTGTTAGCTTTGTTATTTCAAACTTATGCCTGCTTGCTTATTTTCCTTGTCAAACGGAAGTTCATGTGTCGTGATATCCCCCCACGCCCTTTGTTCCGGCGCGCCCCACGATTGACAAAAAGTGCGATCTTTAATCGTCAATTCAAATCTTCAAACATTAAACTCCAAATATTCGGATCTGGCAAACTCTTCGCTCTGCGCATGACGATCTATGAGCGTCTTTCTCTATAGCTGCGAGATTGCCAAAAAGCAAGAGAGCTGATGTGAGATCCTAGACGATAGCAAGCACCTAAATCTTACTGTAAATTAACTGTCTCACTGATCTAGCATTTCCACATCAATCCATCTAAAAAGAAGCCGGGGGACGTCGCTTAATCGAAAATCTTCTAAACTGCATGGTCACTTTGCTTATTAGGCTTGTTTCCACGACACAGATGCAGTCTTGGCGCTGTCTTGGTCTTCACAGGCCATTAAGCGTGGACCATTGTGATGTGCCACCTGGAGGTCTCTTATTCAAAGCAAAAGTGCGTGGTCAACATGGTTTCCTAGAGGGACACAAGACCCTTAGGAACCTAATCCACGCCAACTCTTAACCCAGATCAGAAGTCAGCCCTTTGCGATGTCGCCTCGTTCCTGTCGTCCCGTGAGCGCTGTTTTGATTCGCGCACTTGTCCTAGTCGCGTGCAGAGCACATCTCAGGATCCAGGCGCACCGGATGCCCTCGCTCGTCATCCTTTGCGTGCGACAACACACGTCAGAGGCCGCTCCGGCGGCTCCGCTAAACCAATTGTTTCCCGAGCCTGCAGCGCCGCTGACAGATCCGGCTAATGCGTAAACAACGTCATCGGCCGGCGGGTCCTGGCCTTCGGTCCCGAACCGGAGGGCGGTCCCGCCGCGATCGTTTCGGATTGCACCGACGGCTCAATCTGTTATGCGCCAGCGACGCCAATCGTCTTCCCACCTCCGGTTCCTTCTTCGCCCTCTTCGCCACCGCGCCCCGTTCCCACGACTTTTATGTTCGTTTAACCGTTGGGAAAGTGATTTCTGGTGTAGCCGCTTGAATGGTCCTGGCGACCGGAAGAAGGGCAAAGGGTTGTTTACAAGGGCCCCCTGTTTGGCGGGAAAGGGACAAAGTGGGCGGAACGCTTGTCCCCTTCGCCCAGCCCTGATTGTCGAGCAAATCGACGCCGATGAGAAGCCGACTTAAGCTGGGAGGGAGAACATGAATCCCTAATTCGAAGGTCACTTACTAAGGGCCAAGACCCTCTCGAGCTCTGGCTTCTTTGAAGCCTTATTTGTCCAGCTTTGAAGGTGGAAGCAGATCTCATGAAACCCTCGGAGGACGTCCAGGGCAGAAGATCAAAAGTTCCTAGGATCTAGTCTTTCAGTGTGTCCAATAGTAGCGCGGAACTCACTCTATCCTCGCCACTAAAGCTTACAGTATTGTCGATATATCTGTCTTTCCTTCAGCAGCTTTAAAATAATCAACGGGAGGCCTACTTGATCCAGAAGGCAAAGTGTCCCTTACCTTTTGAGATATTGCTTTTTCGAAGCCGTACGCCATATGTCTTGATCGAAGTAGGTCTAAAGAACGGCTAGCGGATCCCTAGAAGCTAGAGACATTTTCTATTAGCAAACATTCCTACGTCGCCAATATCATTGAGCGCACAATCTTGTCAGCCAAAATTCTGTTTTTCTTCTCAGAATAGGGTAAGAATCGCCGCGAGACCCAGCGGAAATAATGAGATCCGCATTATTGACATCGGTTTGTCGCTGAGACCAAAGACGCCCAATTAGCGGCCTTGGATAGAAACCCTCGAAGGGGGTCGGGCGAAGATCGGAGGTTAGCGCCTTTGATCTTCTTCTTTTTCCTTGGATATTGTTAGATTCAAGCGTCTCAGTAAGGTTTCCACGATTAAACTTTCAAAGTTAGTGCTACCACCTGGGATTTCCACAGCTGATTCCGTCTTGAAGTCCTTGGAGGGCATACGGGACCAAAGATTGAAGGTTTACTCTGTAGTCCCTTCCCCAGTGCCAAAGACTTACAGTATAGTTAAAAACTCTATCCCTCTTAGAGTACCTTTTGAAGAAGCAAATCTCTTATATTATACCCCAGTGGCTGTTGCGCTCCTTTTGCCGAACCTCCCAGAGTTCCACACGTCGAAATGCCACTGATCCGAGAAGGAAAGCCGAAGTCAAGGCTGTCACCTGGTGTTCCCTTTGTTGTCCCTTGATCGCCTCCCCCTCCCCTGGAACCTTGTTTTGGCGGCACCACGTGATCGCGTTGGAACAGGTTCCTGCAGCCTCGTTCTTCTTGGCGCCTTTGCCGTCAGCTGGTCATCGCCGCGGCACCGTGTGTCACCTCGAGCTTGGGTCGTGGGTATTTTTGGAATTTTTGGCCCATGGGTGATCTTTAATGCTTTCTTGCTTTGACGGTAGAAGGTCGAGGTTTTGTTGTCAGAATGACGGCTTATTGTGTTGTTGACGACCCTCCCCCTCCCCCTTTTGGGCCTCCCTCCCCCTGCTCCACCTAATCGCCACCAAACGCGCCTATTTCTGGACGGTTCACGCGATTCGTGTAAATGACCTATCTCTCTAACGTCGCCATCGCTCGTTTCAGATGCCGAAGATGAACGCGACTCGTCTCCGTATGTCCAACAGCCAGCTGATCCCCTTCGTCGGATTCGGAACCACCGAAGTGGTGAGTAGGACAGGTTTTCTTCCTTCACAGCCACCCTCTCACACGATCATTGTGTTTTCCCACGAGTGATTTACGAGCTGTACTTTCCAAGGTGTTCCACTCCCCCCCCCCCACCCCTGTCGGCAAACTCACAATCAGCCGGCCTACCGTAATCCGAAATCCCTGGATGCGCAATTGCCCTTCCAAAGGCCGTAAAACTCTGAAGTCCATAAATTCCTAACGAGTCGGGCTCCCTCTCAGGCGCGCAATTTCGGCTCTCCGGCCCGGACTTAACGATGAAACGTTGTTTTCGGCAAATTGGGTTTGTTTTCGACTTTTGAACGGCACCCACAAAACCCGAGGATTGCTCCTGGGAGTCGCTGACTTAGCTAACCTAGCTGAAAGCTGTAATGAGCTAAATGAATGCGTTTACAGAGAGGATAGAACTGGCGCCACAGAGGGAGTCACGAACCTGTTGGACGTGACTTCCTACATTTCCCATGCCTAATTTGTATACTCACTTCCCGCTAACCAGAACTGGAATGTTCGATTAGAGTCGCTGGCGCATCCTGGGGAGCAAAACAAATCTGATCTCCTCTTCAGCGCCTCAAGGAGCACTTCCACGGCGATCTCTCTTCAGATTGCAGATGGGGGTTCCCTAACACAACAAACCAAATCGGAGGCATTAGAACCTTGGTTCTGGGCTCTAATTGTGGGTTCGAGAGATTGGGCTTGTTTTCTACTTTTGGTCGACCATCCGCGACAGGCGCTGTTGACATCTTGAGTAGCAGGGTGGGAGAACACAAACTTTGCAGGTATTTTGCAACACCGGAGTTTCCTCGATTTCTCTGGAGACCTCAAAGATGAGAATCTCAAGCTTTTGAGATCTTCTTCCTGGTCCTGTAAAGCCTGGCGACGTAAACAATCGCCCCAAGGAGCACTCCGATCGAGATCCATCTTCAGATTAGGGCTACAAAGTTGAAAAGTTTAAAAACAACATGCGAGGGGCCCAAAATGGCGTCCCGACACGAACAGTTTCCCTAGTCTAGTCCCCAGATGACTGTCTCCACTTCAGACAACGACGCCCGACCAGCTGGAAGAGTCCTTGAACGCCGCCTTGGACGAGGGATGTCGCCACATCGACACCTCCTTCCTCTCGGGCACCGAGCACACCGTGGGTCAAGTGGTCAAGCGACGCATCGAGGGCGGACTCCTTTCGCGGCGGGACCTCTTCATCACGACGAAGCTGCCACCCACAGCGCACCGAGTCAAAGACGTCGAGAAGTGTCTGCGCGAGTCGCTCAGCCGTCTGCAGACAGGTATCCTGTCTGTCTCTGTCTCTGTCTCATCTCAGTCTCGTCTATCCTTCCAGACTATGTCGACCTCTTCCTCGTCTACCTCCCCTGTCCAGTAAAGGTAGACCTCTCTGAAATGACGTCAACCTTTCGCTCTGCTTTCAGAAGCACGGGAGCTTCGAGTACCCGCAGTTCTACTCGCGCCACTCTTCGGCCGAGGAGGATTCGGTCCCGCTGGAGGACACGTGGCGCGGGATGGAGCTCGTCTTCGAACTTGGACTCGCGAAGGCCATCGGCGTCTGCAACTTCAGCCTCGAGCAGCTGATGGACCTCAACGCACACGCGCGCATTCGTCCTCACAATCTCCAGCTCGAGATGCATCTCCACCTTCCACAGAACGACATCCTGATGCTCGCCACCTCGCTCAACATCACCGTAACCGCCTACGCTCCGTTGGCGGAGCTTTCGGTAAGTGGGAAGGATCCAGAAGCTCTGGGCGTCTTCGAACCCGTGAGCACTCGATGGAGCGCCATAGACTTCTCAGCCAGACAAGACAGTTGTCGCGTCTACTTTGCCCATTCTTGTAGCCCCTGGACCACATCACCCTCGACGACGATCTCCTGATGCGTCTGGCCGCAAAGTACCGAAGGACGCCGGCTCAGATCCTTCTCAGACACCAGATCCAGCGTGGAGTCGTCGTCATCGTGCAGGGAACGTCGCCGCAACCCATCCAGGACAATCTGGCCGTCTTCGACTTCACTCTCGATGAGGACGACCTTCAGGAGCTCAACAACGTGGAGGAGTCCGAAGACACTCGCGTCTACAGATTCGATGGCTCCACGTAGGTCTTCGTCGCCAGATGCCTATCAGGAAGCCCCCTCCTTCAGGTCCTCGTCCTTCCTGCGACACACGGGCTACCCCTTCACCGAAGTGCTGGACGCGTACCTCGAGCGGACGATATACGAGTCCCATAAGATCGCCAGGGTGTGACGCGGCCCTCCTTAAAACACTATTTTGCACTACTAACAATCATGTATGTTTAAATAAAGACAACAAATTAAAAATCGGCAACATTTTCCGTGTCCTTCGTGTATTCGTCGTTGAATCTTCGGAATTTCACCACGAGATCGTCGATGGAAACCTCTCCTCGTACCTAAAGGATCACATTAGATCTACATTTGGAAAAGAGCCTCCTTACCTGATTGTCACGCGTACGGACATTAACAGTTCCTTTCTCCTTCTCCTTCTGTCCCACCACCAGGATGAAGTTGAACTGGGCCAGCTGCGCGTTTCTAACCTGCTTCTTCAGCGTGTCCGGGCTGTCGACATCGAACTCGACCTCGAAGCCGGCGTTGAAGAGTCGCTTCTGGACGTCGCGGGCGTAATCCTTGACCGTCTCGTGGACGCTGATGATCTTGGCCTGGCGTGGGGACAGCCAGAAGGGCCACTTTCCGGCAAAGTTCTCCGTAAGGATCGCCGTCATGCGTTCGAGGGATCCGAGGACGGCGCGATGGATCATGACTGGCCGCTTCTTCTCGTTGTTAGCGCTAAATTGGGACCATAGATAGGACTTGAGAAACTGTCTTACTCGAAGTAGTGGAGATCGAAGCGGATGGGAAGCTGGAAGTCAAGCTGGATAGTGGCGCACTGATGGTTGCGCTTCAGAGCGTCCTGGATCGTGATGTCGATCTTCGGTCCGTAGAAGGCTCCATCTCCAGGGTTCAGCTCCCACGGCTGGCCGAAGGCGTCCAGAGCCTTCTTGAGCTGCTCCTCAGCGAAGTCCCAGGTGGCGACCTCGCCCAAGAATCCTTCGGGGCGGGTGCTGAGGTTCAGCTTGAAGGTGAAGCCGAAGACATCGTTGTAGGCGAACTTCAGGAACTCGAGGCATCCCTGGATCTCCGCGCCGATCTGGTCATCGCGGCAGAAGATGTGCGCGTCGTCCTGCTGGAAGCGGCGGACTCGGGTCAGACCGCTCAAGGCTCCGCTGGCTTCGTTTCTAAACGGGGGAATGAAGAGATGGAAGGAAGATGGGAGAGTCTTACCGGTGGAGAACGCCAAAGTCGGCATAACGGAAAGGAAGCTCGTTGTGGGTGTGCGGCTGGTGGGCGAACATCAAGCAGTGGCCAGGACAGTTCATCGGCTTCAGTCCAAAGACTTCCTTCTCGACGTCAACCCTGAATATCAACCATGTAAAACATATCTTTAAGCTATAAGGAGTACTTGAACATGTCGTCGGAGTAGTGTTGCCAGTGGCCGGAAGTCTCCCACAACTTGCTGTTGTACATGTTCGGAGTGATGACCTCCTGGAAGCCCCTCTTGCGATATTCCTTCTTGACGAAATCCATGAGCTTGTTGTAGATATGAGCTCCTTTGGGGTACCAGAAGGCAGATCCAGGGCTCAGGCCATGGAAGAAGAACAGATCCTGGTCGCGGCCGATCTTGCGGTGATCAGAATCGGCGGGGGCGGTCATTGTACTTGGTTGGGTCGGGGAGATCTTGAGATCTGTGATAGTAACTGCATGTTATGTAGTTGCAAGTAATGCTTTCACATAAGTTGCGCTGCAAAGAGTGGATGGCATTGCAATCACCTCACCTCAGTATAGTATCTTCAGGAGCTGAACAACGTAGAGTCAGAAGACACTCGCGTCTACAGATCCGAGGGCCCCACATAGGTCTTCGCAGCCAGACATCTATCAGGAAGTCCCCTCCCTCAGGTCCTCGTCCTTCCTGCGACACACGGGCTACCCTTTTACCGCAATGCTGGAGGCGTGCCATACATCGGCAGTGGCTCGAACAGCCTCGAGCAAGCGGGGCACCTTCTTCCTCCCGACGATTTCCAGATCAGGGACATCTTCTGAAATCAGTGAAGGGTTCTTGAATCTACTGAAACAAGATGGGCCAATTAAGGCCTAAATATAGACTATCACCTCGCAAGAAACAGAGTACACTTAAAACTGTAAGCTGTTACAGTTAACGGAGCCAAAGCATCGTTTCTTAATACAGTAGGTCAGTGTAAGATCCTCAGGAAGCTTTCCTCTGTCTGCCTGTGTTGTCTCTCTTTACTTCTCTGTCCGTCTGCTCATTCTGTGTCGCACCGATGAGACTAGACGGTCGCACGGTGAAACTGACGAACACCGTCTTTGCTCTGGCGTCGTGCTGTCCTCGAATCCGGCTGCATTGTTCTCGGTGCATAGGGACTATCGCGTGGTGGCGCTTCTAGCCATGTGATGTCTCCGCACCACACCGTCTCCGAGCTTAGGAAACGTGGAAAGGGCGGGAGAGAATGATCTGCACCTCCACGCGGTGTCTCCCGGGCAACGTTGGCCCTCAAGTCTTAACGACACAGACAGCTCAAAACCCAAAGGTGAGGTCTACGAAAGGGACCCCCCGGGTAAACTCCTGCACAAGGTACTGCCGATGTACGGTGCGTACCTCGAGTACCATAAGATCGCCAGGGTGTGACGCAGCCCTCCTTTGAGATACTATTTTGCACTACTAACGATCATGTATGTTTCAAAAGACAACAAATTAAAAATCGGCAACATTTTCCGTGTCCTTCGTGTATTCGTCGTTGAATCTTCGGAATTTCACCACGAGATCGTCAATGGAAACCTCTCCTCGTACCTAAAGGATCACACTAGATCTACATTTGGAAAAGAGCCTCCTTACCTGATTGTCACGCGTACGGACATTAACAGTTCCGTTCTCCTTCTCCTTCTGTCCTACCACCAGGATGAAGTTGAACTGGGCCAGCTGCGCGTTCCTGACCTGCTTGTTCATCGTGTCCGGACTGTCGGCATCGAATTCGACTTCGAAGCCGGCGTTGAAAAGGCGCTTCTGGACGTCGCGGGCGTAGTCCTTGACCGTCTCGTGGACGCTGATGATCTTGGCCTGGCGAGGGGACAGCCAGAAGGGCCACTTTCCGGCAAAGTTCTCCGTAAGGATCGCCGTCATGCGTTCGAGGGATCCGAGGACGGCGCGATGGATCATGACTGGCCGCTTCTTCTCGTTGTTAGCGCTAAATT
>JADLIF010002253.1:0-22203 GCA_016648015.1 Steinernema khuongi | reverse complement strand
AGTTGTAAATTTTTGTTCATTACAAAAGCCTTCAACAGTTATAAAGTAGTGATAGATATACATCTCAGAAAGCCTTGATCTCGTTTTGGTTGCTTTCTTTCTTTTTGTATTTTTGTTAGATACAGTTGCGTTCCCATAAAGGCCTTTAGTTGTAAATTTTTGTTTGGGACAAAATGCTCTAAAAGTTTTAAAGCAGCGACAAACTTGCATCACATGAAGGCTTAATCACTTTTTGGTTTCTTCCTTTCTTTTTTAGTTTAAATTTTTGTTTATTATAATTACATTGCCATAAAAGTCTGCTCATGTGCACTGTAATACCCACTGCTGTTCACCACTCGGTCAGCACCGAACACTCGGAAAGACGCCCTTGTAAAGAGACGGGGGAAGACCCGACTGTAAACACAATTAGAATGCGTCGTCGGCCGGAGAAGTGCCGCGGAGGAGCCGCGCGGACTCCCGCGGAGGGACCGCCCCCGGGGCGGTCTCTTATCGGCGGCGCACATGCGCTATGCAAACGTGCGCCCCTTATCACTCGCGGCGGCGCTCCCCACGTTTGACTCCTTCTTCTCACTTCATCACCGGGCCCTGATGACTGTTTTTTGCGATGATTGATTGTGCGCGTCGGGGGAGGCGCCCAGGTGCAAAGGCCGTCTCCTCCTCTCCGCGGTGTCCATGCGCTCGAACAGAGCCTCAGAAGCACGTCCGTTCCAGATCATGTCCACCGACTTTCCGGCCGAGATCTATTCGGCCGCCCAAGACAAGTGGCTGGGCAACGACCACATCGTCGTCTCGACACTCGCCCGCTGCTGCAGCGCCGACCTCCGCGGACGCCGGATTCTAGACGTCGGCTGTGGAAACGGTGAGTGTAACACCGCGCTCTCTGGTGTCCTCTCGTCACGTGCGGAGAACGTCAAAAAAGTGACCATCAGAAGTGATGCAATTTGTAAAGTGATGTAATGGTCGGACAATAGCCTCTTTTGGGATAAAGAACTTGGGGATTACTGTAGAATATTATCAACAAAAATCAATGATTTTGCAACTAAAAATTTGCTCCCTATGTGACCGCATGTCAATCAGCGGGGACCGTCCTGCAAAAGTATCTGAAAACTAAAGACAGAAACAATATTAAGGGAAAGGTGTCGACTGACCTGCCCTGCATTGCAAGATTTGCAAAAATGTCTTTTAATAACTAAAACCGCATTTTAATAATCGCAAACGCGATTAAGAAACGGACGGTTGGTCTGTGAAATAGAGTACGGTAACACAGTAACCATTGATTTCGCTACTAAGCGATTACAAAATCCGGTATTCTTTGTCCGTTTGCAAAAATAATTATTATTAATAACGAAAAAATCGCCCCATAAGGACTGACCGATCTTTCCGCTTTCTGGGATTTATATCAACACTCTTCTCTAAAGCGCGTTTTTTGCAATCGATTCAACGCCGGTTACGGTATGACTCAGGTGTTCTTTTGTGCAAATGTCAGCAAATTGTCAGCGATGTGCGATTACGGTAGTTATGAAAGATTAGTAATGGGAAACACATATAGGCAACCGTCGGGGAACAAAGTTCGCGTCCTACATGAATTGACTAAACTTATAAAAGCGTGTGAACCTGTTCTCGCACGCGTAGTTCAGTCATAAAACGCGGACAATCAATTTACAATGCGGCCGTCCCACTCGGGCACAAAATCGCTGTGCACTTGTGAACGTCATAAACGCACTTTTAAAGGTTGCCCAGATCATAGGGTTATGGTCGATTTGTCGTTGTGTCCGGTTGACCACATAGGTGTTTTTATTGAAACGGAATGAGCAGTCCAAAAATGATAAAAACGTATAATGCATATGGTGTATAAAACTGAAATTAAAAATTTAAATTCGCCATAGTGTCCATTACGTGTCCGGTTGACCCTATGTAGGTTTTCGAGAAATATAATTTAACTGAAGAGGTGGTGAGATGAAATATTTAACACTGAGCAAATCAAAAATAAAAAAAAACATAATGTACATATGTTCAATAAAATTGGAATTAAAAATTGAATTTCAGGCTATTAACCAGCTCGTAGTCTCTACTCTTAATACTATTCATAATTATCCCTCTCCTTCAGGACACCTTTGCATGGAGTATCTCAACTGGGGAGCGATCAGCTGTGTCGGTATCGACTGCAACGAGACGATGATCTACCAGTGCGAGCATGCCTACAGCGGTGAGTGTGTGGTCCTTTAGTTGTACAACTTCTGAACACCTCAAACCTTGCTCAAATCTTGTTCTGTTCCATTTATTTTTGCCCCACTTTCCATGTTCCCTCGGCAATTCAGTGCCTAAAACTCGCCCCTTACAGATCACATTCAGCTCCAATTCCGGCACATGTCGTCGCTGGAGATGGAGTACAACCACGAATTCGACGTCGCCATGGCGGTTTTCGTTCTTCACTTCAGCGAGACGCTTAATGACCTTAAGGAGGTAGGTAGAGGTTGGAATGTAAAGGGAGGACAAAATTTTATTTTTGTTCTGTTGATCCATATTCCACTTAAAAAGTTCTCTTGCAAGGTTTCCCAACAGCTTAGAGCCATTCAGTTTATTAATTATACCCCTCTCTATGTCCCTGTGACTTCTGTTTTCGCCACCCAAGAAGAACTTAATGATTCGGCATTTCTTTCGAGAGCCCGCGGCGGGGGCCGTAAAGGTGCGATAAAACAGGGCGTTTATTTATGACACTCGCTCGGGTTTTATGGGCTTGTTGACAAAGTGCTCTTTGCACGACCTGGCCAAACACTAACCGCCGTCATGTTTAGTCCATCAAACGCATCGGCAAGGCACTCAAGAAGAACGGAAAACTGTGCGCTTTTGTGCCCAACGGAATCGCCGATTTGAATCCTATCGAGGATGAGGGCCGCAAGTTCGGTAAGGAATTGTCTATTTTGGAAGGAAGATAGAAGGATACTGGTCCAATTAGGTTAGGAATAAGATGACCCAAAAATAAGCTCGTGTCGAGACCTTTTTCGAAAGTAGTCTACCTGAACCTCTAATCCGCTGGTCGATGGTTTGCTACTGATGAATTCGATAAACACGCGTCCTCTGGTTCCTTCTGGTACGTCTCGCTTATCTCTCGGAGACGCTGCTAGACCTCCATGTGTCGGAGGCTCTCCAAGGGTGACGCAACTTCTTCGAGAGTTACAGTATGCACCTGCGGAGCAAACATGTTTTGCCTCCAGGAATAGCGTCCTTTCGATAGTCGCAGAACATTTGGCGCTTTGGAACACTAGCGCACCAAACATCGCTCCGCTGGCTAATGATTTAAAGTGCGTCTTCCGCGTGCGACGACCCTCTGGAGGCCGGTGCGGCCAATGACCACAGGAACTGGGTTTGCTGGAGAGAACATTGGCAATTTATGAACTACTGTGAGGACAGATTTTGTTGGAACGTAATAGAGCGGTTCAAGGTTTGGTTTGAGCGCGAGCACATTCTTTGTAAAATCTATGAACGGTCATGACATTGTTGCTATAAGAGATTTTTGGTATGGAAGACGTAAGTCATAGCAGGGTGGTGTACTACTAGTGACTGTAGATGCCATTACAATGGGTATTCCACCTGAACCTCTAATCCGCACCGCAATAAAGCAGTTCAATTCTTGGTGTGAGTGCGAGCGAATTGTGCTTTCTAAAAAGTTGTGTATTTGACACTATTATAACAGATTTTTGGGCCGATCATCGGTGTTTAATAAGACTATAAATCCGTGCTAGGAAAATAACAATAGACATTACAAATTTCAAATTTTCTAGCAGCTTAAACGATTATTGAACATTTAGATATAGCCAACTTCAGTTAGTCCATGCATGACATAAAACTGATCTGTCCAAGTCTAAATTTTTGAACCTTGCAATATCTCACATGACTCTCTCTGATCTCAAGCATTCAGGTGCCCGCGTTGTTGTGAACGATAATCCGCGCTACGATGGCGAACGTCTTCCAGTCTACTTCTACGGGAACCGAGGCAAATGTAAGTCCACCACTACTCTAGCGCTCAGCTCCTAATCCGCTCCTTCAGGCGATGTCGTCGGCAATACAACGATCTCATTCTTCTTCCGCGAGACCTACGAGAAGGTTCTGCGAGAATGCGGGTTCGACTCGATCGAGTGGATCGATCCGGTGATCAGCGACTATGGGTTGGAAAAGTACGGGGCCGCCTTCTTTCACTCCTACACTCACCCGCCGAAGGACGTGCTGCTGAAGGCCGTCTACCGGGGCTGAGTCCGACGTGCAACGCGATGCTGTGCATTTTCAGTTACACTCCTCCCCCTTTCTTGTCCCCACGACGACACAGTGTGTCCATGTATTAGCTTCCAGTCCCCTCCTTTGCATTCATCATTATTTGGTTGTTCGTCCCAACTTTGTAGCACCATTGTAGTCATTAGCGTCCCTGTTTCCGGTAAAACGATCATAATATGTTGTAGTCCGAATTGGAAATCTCTCGGCGATACGATCGTCGACCTCTCCTCTGCAATCTGTCCACCAATATCGTATTGGTAATAAACTTTAATTACGGGATTGTCAGGAGCGTATGTAGCGTTTAGAACCCTTGAAGACGACTAACTTCGACGGGAAAGCTACTACAGAATTTCCTCGCACTTTAACGAATTTTTGGGGGTTGCGATCTCTAGTGAAATCATCGGGTTTTTAGGGTTTTTATTTATTATATATCTTTATATCTTTTATATCTTTATATGTATATATCATTTTGGAAACTTCTATATGGGTGAAATAATTTAACCTTTGATATCAGAGAAGTGGAATAACGTCGACTTATATGACGCACGATATCTTTACTTTAAAACAGATTAATCAAGTGATTAAACAATTTAAGAATAATGAGGACATCGGATTTTAGATGTGATTTTAGGAGTGCTTCAATTGGTACATAGATATATTTTAACCATACGACAAATTCTGAGCACAATGTCTTGCCAGCTGGTATTTCGGAACTGACGTATTGGGACAAGTGCTACGGTCTTGAGTCGTAGCAAAAAACGCACAATATGACTAGGTATCCTATACGTACCGTAGTTACGAAAAGTGCACAATTGCTCCCCGTCGGTTTTGAATCATATTTTTGACAAATCACACTTGGGATCTTTGACTTGGATTCAGAATGTCCATTAGGCTTCCAGATTCCTCATCTCCAGCTTGCATCAACTACATACATATTAACCGGGCACGTTTTTACCCAGGGAAGTTTTTTTTACCCAGCTTTAACATATAAGGGTACCACAATAAACAAGGTGGAGGATGACACATGTTTTGAATATTGCTGCTCATATTCAGGGATTATCAGATGAATTTTTGTACATCTCCGTTTCTAACTTGAGATGTAGCAACGTGCGGCATGACTTGGTTTCTTCATACGTGCCGTCCTTACAATATACACATCCCATTTGGAGTCCAGTATTCTATTATCTATTTTTGGCCGGCTAGATCTGGATCTGGAAGATCTGGATCCGATATTTTATACCGTAGAAATCTTGTTGGGAAATTTTTGCACCCTTCTTTCCCCCCTTGCCTGACAAAATTGCCTATTCGAAAAGGCTGCAGAACTGAACTACGTCATGGTTCAGTTTATTCCTCAAGAAAGGTTTATTAATTAGCACAATAAATACGGACGTTTCACGTCCTTACAAATCATGTACAAGAAGTGTTGTTCACGGGAACAAGCTTTGGTTTCGATGTGTTCGCAGCTTGGCGTCTCTTCTAGAGAGTGTGGATGTTCTTGGGCAGGACGAGGTCCATCATGTCGACGAGGACGCTGATGCCAGTGGGGAGGTCGAGCTGAAAGACGCATGGTTCAATGAGGTACTACAGTTGTCCCGTAATTTTAGTACTGAAAGGTTCAAAAGGAGGTGTATCTCAAGTATTTTTTTAGATTTTCTTTATTTTTGTTCTGCATGTTCTCAAACCAACTTACAACGTCAGCAGAGGAGGATTCAGTTCCAAAGATCCAGTTCTTGAGCGAGGTGACCGTCTCGACCATGTTGAAGAAGGACTTCTGCATGGAGTGGCTGTGGAGGACGTTGTGGCAAGAGGCGAGGATGTCGTTCACCACGATGTCGCCGTTGGATGTCATAGGCGCGTAGATGCCCGTCTCTTCGATGATGTCCACCTTCTTGACTTCAGTCTGCACGAAGCCGTAGTCCTTGGTGAGAGTGTAGAGGCAGTCTCCGACCTTGACCTGCTCGGCGAAGACGGCTTCACGCGAGATCTGCTCGAAGGGAACGACTTCTCCAGGAGCCGAGCACTGGGTCTTGTAGATGTAGTGCTTCGCGGTCAGCTTGAGCATCTTGCCGTCGTCGAGTTCGATGCGGTGGAACTCCGCTTCGGCCTCTGGCATACGATGCACCCACGAGTCCATGGGGCTGTACACGGCTTGGGACCCGTTGATGGAAAGGAGCCAGTGTTCCATGGTGATCTCGTCCATTCGGATCTTCTTTCCATCAATGTTTTCGACGAGAGTGTCGGCTGTGAAGCACCAGTATCCTCCGCCACCGCCACCGCCACCGTAGTAGCCGGGAGCTCCACCTCCGTAGTAGCCGCCCGGGGAGCCTCCGCTTCCTCCTTGGTACACGGGCTGGGCGGGCTGGAAGCCGTTTCCTTGGCCTCCAAAGTTGTTTCCTTGACCGCCGAAGTTGTTTCCTCCGAAGTTATTTCCCTGTCCTCCGAAGTTTCCTCCCGTATCTCCTCCAAAGTTTCCTCCTTGTCCGCCTTGTCCACCGCCAGTTCCCTGTCCAGCTCCTCCTTGTCCAGTTCCCTGTCCACCTCCGACGTTTTCTCCTTGGTTCTGGAGCCCAGCGGGAACTTGGCCCTCGGGGAGCTCAAGACCCTCCTCGGCGGTAATCTCCTCAATAACGGCGTCGTTCTCGGCAACGAACGGTCCCTGGACGACCTCGGCCTCTTGCGCCACTCTCACCGGCTGTTCAACAACACGTTCAACAAGTTCCGCGGTCTGGAGCTGCGCCGTTGCGCCACCTGAACCAGGAACAATGGGGGCCTGGAAGGCAACGGCGCTCCCGGGAAAGGGCTTTTGGAGCTGTTCTTTGGTGGCGCCGGCGAATCGGCGAAGGATCTCGTCGTGGGTTACTTCGTCAACGTTGACGGACATCTCGTCGGGTTGAGGGAGGCAAGGGAAGCGGCGGATGGAGACGTCGTAGGTGACCCTGAAGAGGTTGGGGTGATGTGGGTCTTTTCAGAAAGGGACAGAGTTGAGATTGACTAGTTTTTTAGTTCAAGCTCCCATTTTTCCTGGTTCCGGTGGTGTCAAATCAATGCTTTTTAGTCAATTTATTATCGTAAAACAGGCAGAATGAAGGAAAATTTTTCAAATTTTTGTGCAAAACTTCCTGTAGCCGATAAGTTTGGTGTAAAAAATTCTTCAATCTCCTTCAGTTGGGAACGAGGAATCAGCAGTGATTAACCTCTGTGGACTCCTTTTCTAATGCAACATCAAGGATACTCACGTTCCATCAGCCTTCGTGTGCTTAAGGATGTCGCTGATGTAGTCGAAAGCGTACTGGCGTTTTCCGTGCAAAACTTCTCCACCGATGACAATCTGTCCGGGGTTGACCACGGCCACTCCGCGGTCCTGCGACATACCCAGCGCGTTGTAGGAGCAGCATTGGAGCGCGAGTGGGAGCGTGGAGGCATTGATCAGTGGGCCGATGCCACCCACCCAGTTCGTGTCACTCGGGCACTGGTCGCTCTCGAACGTCGTTGTGCATTCCTGAGATAAGAGAGAGAGTTTCAGGGGTGATCAGGAAATTTTTTTTATTTATGGTATTGGAACATATGGCCCTGCTTTTTATCAACGAGAAATCGTCAAGGGGTTGTCAGAAATTAAATTTTTGGCCTCTTCAAGATAAGAACCAATTTTTTCTATTATGGGCATAGTAAAACTGAATAGAGTAGAACCAATAATACTGTGCACAGAGACAAATCGAGCACAACAATTTTTTCGGCAGGAAGTGTGGATAATTTTCACCATTCTTCGCTTTTTTATAATTTTATATAAAGATAATTTTTACTTTTTTCGCATTCGAGATTTAACTATGCGTTCATAGAGATTTTGGGGATTTTAGGGATTCGGATTTGAAGTTCAATTTGCTAGGGATTTGATTTTTAATCATTTTTGTACAAAAAAGAAAAGATGAGTATGGCTTTCGAGTAGAGCAAATGAGAATGGAGCAGAAAAAAGGAATTGGGCTGCAGTTGGGCCCGACGTTAGAACCGTTTGCTACTAATGTGGATTCGTATTTTTGCAGGTTAACACACTTACAGCAACTTGGGGCTGGAAGTTGAGAGCGTCGCCTCCATTGAGAGCCTTGGGTCGTGCGTCGGCAGAGTTACGGAAGAAACCATCGGGCTTCTTGTTGATCCTGTAGAACTGTGCGGGTTTGGAAGCGGGCGTTCCGTCCGAGTTCCAGCCAAAGCAAGAAGGTCGGGCGCATCCGAGCACGGGTTGACCGTTGGGCAGAGCCTAAGCAGCAGAAGGTGATCTGAAGAACGGTGGGCGAGCTCACCTCGAAACTGAAGGGGACCGAAGACTTTCCACAGAAGGACGCTTCTCCAAAGGCCACCAACACTGCAGCCGCGAGGGCCACACGTATAGCCGTCATAGCCACTTGGAGCCTCTTACACGGTTCGAGCTCTTCTGTTCGGAGAAGGCGAGCTCAACCGAAGACAATAGGGATACCCGGCCGACTGGGCGCTTAAATGCGACCGACGGCCGGGCGCAAACACGACGCTCCTCCTGTGGGCATTTCGGTTTTCGCTGACCCGTTTACCCGGTTACCGCAAGGCTCGAATGTGAGCGGATTTGGATTTCGAGCGCGCGTCTCTTCGCATGCTGCTGATAATCAGTTCTTCTTGTGAGAAAGAGTGAGACGCAACGGGCGACACAGATGTGGCTGAGACAAGGAAGCGACGCTGTGATCGCTTTTGTGTAGTGTCAAGAATCGAAGGACAACTTTTCATATTTCTGCATTGCAAAGTTCATATCGTAAATCATGTACAGAGATGTAAACAATTGCCTATTTAAACATCGATTCAGGCACAGTTTAATATAATTCACATTGCACAGTGCACTCTTATTTTGTTGAGCACTTGGAGAGCAAAGTCTAACAAGAAATAACTAGCAATAAGCATAGAGCTGATTTTGTAGAACACATATGCTGATTTTTGTTTTTCTTGTGATTGTAAGCATTTCGCACATACAATGAATCCACGTACAAACATCTGAAGATCCGATTTTGCCTTAAAACCAGCTTTAAACCACATGATATATGTTTGCTTTGACCCCAGAACATTGAAAGCAGAATGAAACAAGGTTAAATACAATATTTTAAACATTATTTAAAAGATTCGGTGGATAAGATTTTAGAAAATTTTTAGACGATGACTTTGGGATTTTTTCAGTGCGCACTTTCGGTCTTTGGAGGCAACAATTGATGTGTATGTGATATTCTCCATATTTTTCAAGCAAGACAACACACTTAATTGGAGTTCATAGGCTTATTGTCCTTTGCATCTTCAAGTCACCAGATACTTTGTATTTTTGGATCGGTACGGCAGCATATTTCCTAGGAAATCTCGCTGTTGATGATTGTCAAACTTTTATGCACACTTCATAACGTTTATTTTGATAACGTTAAAAGTAAAGTTTATCTTTGAACAAAAGACTTTCATTAACCAGAGCTGAAGAAAATGCGCATCTTAGCAACATTGGGGATATGCCAACCATGTCTTAATATTAATCGAGTGATATTGATGTAGTCGAGCTAAACAGAAACACTTTGTTTTAATATTCACTGTATATAATCCAAGACATTCGTTAACATCTTTCCTTTGTTTCGGAAGTAGCAATTTACTCTCCAACATCAGGATTCTCATTTTTCAATGACCCGGATTTGTAGAGAAATTGCGCGACTGATATTCCCTCGTAACACAATTAGTTTCTTGCAGACGACAAAGTTGCGATTCTACTTCTCATCGGCGGATATGATCGGTCTTTCATCATCGTCATCAAGCCGGCAAGCTCATAAAAAGATGACAGTTACAAAAATTTTAACATAGTAATTAGAAGAAACTACGTGTATCGGTGAAGTCCTTCCACTTGCCCGTCAAACGGACCGTTTTTAAGTGTGTCACTGAACACGCAGCATCAGGAAACCACGAGCTGTTTACAGTATGATCGATTCGTTTTATTAAAAAAAACAATTTTGGCGACCTCGTTTCCTATCGACTTATACTTCCGTGCGCTGTTCTTCATCTCCATCTCTGATTAACTTGCCGTCGGCGGAAACGCAACTCGTATACGATATACATTAATCACGCGGAATCGAGCAGTCGCAAAATATTACAACAACAGTCAGAGACTAAAAATCGGAATCAGGATTTTCCTTTCCTCCATCAATTTTGTCCGCTTCAGCACACCGTCGGTCCCAGACCAGAATTTTTGGACATAGCAGTTCTATGCTGGTTAAGTTCTATGCTGCTGCTGCTGTTGCTGGCAACAGCAGCATAGAACTTAACCAATTCGCAGGCCGCAGGCCGCACGAAATAAATACTACTTGCTTTCCTTGAAGCGGAGGATCCGTGAGTGGTTTGTATTTCAAATGTAGTGATAGATACATCCACATGAATATGTCGTTTTGCTCTGTTTTAGTGCATTTATAATTTCCTGTATGGCGTAATGCTATTAATGCTATTAATTAGGGAATAAAGTTAAGTTTCGCTTTGATACTGAGCAGAGCTATTGTTCAGTGTTGCTCAAAAATGTTGAAGATCCCACCAAGAAGGCTTTTTTCCGTAAAAAGGAGATATGCCGCCACAATGGATATTCTTGAAAACGGAGTCTTCTTATCTGGTGGCCGTAAAAGCAGAGGTTGCTTTGAAAGAGTCGTGCCAAAAATGAAGAATGATAAATTCTCGCAGAAAAATGTGTCACTTTTAAGGTTTCCATGGAAATTGCTCATAAATCGAAAAAGATCGAACCACCTGAGCATAAAAGACATTAGCAAAGTTGAATGGAGTTACGAAAACATTGTTACTAAAACCGAACCATCCCTTGAAATAACTATCCATTAAGTAATTCCTGTTTTTTTTTGCGTATTGGAAACTGATAATTTTTGAAAGTTGCATAATGTTCCAAAACGGACACAAAAATTCTAAAAGTGTTACAAGGCAATTAATGCAGATCTTGAGAATTTCAATAACCGATTTAATGGATCATAGTTTTTGGGAATTTTATACCTAGATCTGCATGTGACTACACTTCAAAAATTAAAATTCCTTATCCCATTTTGCACCACAATTGCCTCGTCACGCGATGTCAAGTCCTAACGGACAACCCTAATCTCTCCACAACTATGACCGAGGTGTTACAATCTCCGTCTCTTATCTCACAAATCAATCTGTGCCCCGCCGAGTTCCTTACTCTCGCTCCAGTGCATCTGCATAATCGACGACCGGTTCTCGCCCAGCAAAGCACATCTCAAGGCACAATCAATCGTTTCTTGAAATGAAGCCAATTCCGAGATCTTTTGTCCCTTTGTTGCCTGGAAGGTCATCCTGGCTGGGACAATCTTCCATCCACAATTGGGTCATCTGCCAATGGATCTTGCTCTAGGCAACATAGGAAACACGAACGATGTGCGAACACATCAATTCGTGAACGGGAACACTCGATTGGCGATGACGATTAATCACAAATTAGAGGAGGGCAAAAAGTCGAGAGATGACCCGACGTGGGAAGTGTGACGTCCGGTGCAGGACCTGCACAAACAGGTCAGGCCTTGTGCGGACAACGGTTTGACAGGATAAGGTGTCGTCGGCGCATCAAAAAACAATGCTCGTTTTTGAGTGTGAAAGCGAAAAATGGCGGAGATTCTTTGTACTCGGATGACCCCAGGGCTTCTCGGGGAATAAGGTGTTAGTAACCCGGAAAAAGGGACTGATGTTCGAATGGTAAAAATGATGGAATGCCGGATCTAGTCGACTCCAGAATGTCAGGATCAGATCCGCCAACTTGTATATAACGCGGAGGTGGGATCTTGGAGCACCTGTTGTCAATGCCACTATTTCCGTTTGTTTTACTCATGGCTGTTCCCTTGTATCCCTCCTCTCCCCGTGTTGTCAATTTTCAAAACAAAAAAACGTAAACATATATTGAAACTACGCAAAAATTAGTAGACACAGCCCTGTACTTTTGGCGACCATCCCACACTCAGAACCTCTGTAGCATGAACATTTTATATTTCAATATTAATTGAACCCCCCTTCATTTCCAGTATAACCAACATTCTGAGCATTTTGGGGCAAATGACAATTACTACGTTAAAAAGCATACAAAAAAACGTGGATACAGAAAAAAAGTGTCAGCAGGAGAAATTAGAAAATGAGAAATTGAAGAAGAAAATGGTAATTTGAGTGTTGTCGTTTTGAGCGTTTCTTTTTTATTGTCTTCTCTTTTTTATTGAGTATCTTAATGTTATCCAGTTATATTATGGAACTGTCAAAAATTAATACATTATTTCATAAAATTCATTGCAATGTCATTTGGCTGCAATTTATCTCCAACAAGTTTGTTGTGTTACATATCTTGCTGTTGTTCACCTCGCATATTCAACACGCAAAAATTTTGCATATAAAGAGTGAAATTAATTTTAAAAATGACAGCTTGAGTATAATGAAAAACTGAAAAAGAAAATGGCAGTTTGATTGACAGAATTTCCCAGGGTCTTCTTTTGAGTGTCTTAATATTATCCAGTTATATTATTGAACTGTCAAAAATTATAAAACTTATTCCATAATCTGGCTGCAATTTATCTCCCACAAGTACAACTCGAAAGAAGATGGCAAAAATACATATTATATCACAGCAAGAATTATATCACATCGTTATAAAGTAAAAAAAAGAAGAAAACCTAGCACGAGGTCTCTGTATTTTACTCGTTCTGTGTTTACCTGAAACACGTGTATCGCGAATATCGAAGTCACACAAGCTCTGATACTTTGTCACATTCTGTGTTCTTCAGAGCTATCTCTCTTTCACACAAACTCTAACCGTTCTACTCGACTAATCCAGCGTTCTGCTCTTGCACCATATCTCTCGCAGAATTTCGCGATACACCGTGACATCTCCTTTCTCTTTTGCCTTCTTGCCTATTGGGTCATCGCAGATCCCTTTACGAGGAACAGGAAACGAAAGTCCCGCTGATGATTTAATTAGGCCGCACGTCTCGCCAATTTTGTGTTTGTTTTCGTAACTCCCTCTGTTCTCCCTCGCTCCATTCTGAGGCAACTACCGTGATTAGGGCACTTAAAGCGACCCGAGCCCGGACTCCTGTTTCATCGCTCCTTTTATGTGTTTTTGTTTACTCTCTTCTACGGTCTCCACTTACTGTAAAGCGATGAAAAACATGCGAAAAGTCGGCTCCGGCGGAGGACGTTCCGCGCGCCCGCCACTCTCTCTTTCTTCACCTTTCGCCGGGGTCCATCTTTCCGTCGTTTTCCAAATCTCGCGCGCCACACTGTTAAAACAATGCAACTTGACTGGGTGTGACCCAGATGAGGCGCGGCACCGCCGATGACCCCGTTATCAGAATATTTCTTCCGTGGATTGCGCATAAATCCACAGAGAAGATGTGCATGGACAGGGGCGCCTCCCGACCGCCTTTTCACTTTCCCCTCTTCGGCGGCCTCCGAGCGAAAACCGTGTTGCCTGTTTGCGTCGTTACTGTGCCAAGGGGTGCACCCGGCGCTTGTTGCCCAAACTTGAAACTCAAACGATCTTGAAACTGTTTTGAAGCGCGAAAAAACGGGTTTCCCTAATGTTTCAACCCGTGATAAACCCCCCACAACCTAGCCGATGGTTCAGTTCTCTTTCAGGTTACCTACAGAGATGTCGCGAGTTCTGGCTGTTGTTCTCCTGGCTTCGGTGGCCGCAGTGGCCTTTGCCGACGACAAGGACTCCAAGTGTGGCACGGCCGAGTCCGACTTCGCCCCTTGCGTCGCCAAGGAGCGCGCTGATAGCCTATTCAAACAGTGCTGCCAGCAGTACGTCCCTGCCGGATGCCAGAGCCTCTGCCAGTATGAGACCGATGAGGTCACAGCCCGCAACTTGGTAATCAACTACACTCATTCTGCTAAAACCCAGAAGAAAGAGAAGTCCAGAGCGAGACCTATGAAGAAATACAAAATATTGATAAAAAGATTGCTTAAGGGTTTTTAAACAGCCGAAGATGAGCGCCCTTCAAATCAAGTTAGTAGTACGAATAAGCAAAATAATTACTTTTCTCTCTAGTTTTGTGCTATCTTAAAGTTTGTATAAGGAGCTGCTAATGAGCTTACAAATCTTATCCTCACACATCCCTTGCAGCTCATGCAAGCCATCAAGTCCAACAAGTGTGACCTCAAACACACCTCTGCCATTCTCTTCTGCGCCTCGCAGAACCAGGTACCCTCTCCTTCTCCTGCCCACTCCCAAACACCACTTTCAGGACAACCGTAAGTGCTGTGAACACCTAAACCTGACGGATTCGAAGCTCGGCGTTGGGGACCGCTGCCTCCGCTTCTGCGACCCTGCCGGTGAGGGCATCTCCACCATCAGCCGCAGCGACGTCACTTGCCTCTTCAACTGGAACGTCCTCATGTACTGCCACCACTCCGGCATCCAGCTCGAGTAGAGAATCGCTTTTGTAAATTACCGGAGGGGTACGACACGATCCAAAGCTGACATATGTTCCTGAGTGTACATATAGTTATAATAAAGTTTAAACACGACCAGGACAAATGATGTGAAGAATCCTGTCGACAGGGAGAAATAATAAACAAAAGCACGCCATGCACCCATGTTACTCTATAAAAAATTTAAAAATTATAGACTTTTGGCTTCTGCGGTCGACACGCAAAAATATTAAGCGGCTATCTTCCTATTTATCAAATCGGGCTACATATAATCCCTTTTATTGGGTTGGTGCATATAAGATGTCGCATCATTTCAACCTTATTTATTTCTCAACATAAGCACCATTAGACTCTACAAGTCTGCCTTAATTTGTGGTCCAAGGGCAGATCCTACGATGGGAGAACTTTCGACACAATAAGACGAATTAAAACTTAACTAAAATTTAATAGAATATTTCCAACGAAGCAACCTAGTGTTCTACTACACTCTACTGCACGACTTCCACTTGACGAGGTTTTATTCATATACAGGATCAATAAACGCTTTGTACGAAATATAGTTAATCGCAGTGAACATAATATTTCTCGCAAACAAATAACATAAAGTGGCTCTGGCTCAGATGAGTCGGTCTTGGCTCACCACCGCGCACCGTTTGTTGTTCTCCTGGAGACGCGTCGGCCGGAGCACGTTCTCAGTGTTGTTGTTCGGCGAAGAACCGTTCTAAAAACGTATCCATCACCATCGCCCTCGGCGCAAGTCCTCTTACCAGATTCCTCTCACTCTCCCAGCGACGGCGTTCGTCCTGGAACAGAGTCATCTGCCCATTCAGCTGACTCTTCAGTGTGGTGATTTCCGAGCGGAGCTCTTCCATCTCGGAGCGGATCTCGCGGTCACTGGAGCTCTGCTCCTTGGAAGCCCGTGGAGCCGGTACCGGAGGCTTCGGTTTGGGTCTCGACGCGTTATCGTAGGTGGACACGATGGACGAGCGGCGCGTGCAGTTCTCGCAGTTAGTCGAGGGGAGGTAGCTGAGTTGGTCGAACCGCGTCTTCAGGTTGTTCAGCTCGCGTTCGATGGTTGTACACTAAAAGTGGAATGAGGTGGAATCAAGTTAAAAAGATGAAATTCCTCCTCACTAGATAAACCACACGAGACACGGTTGTGGTCGAACAAATCAGTTTCATAATTAGGGATGGAAGGAACAAAAATGCGGGTCCTTGAAAAAAATAAAAAAAATAAAAAAATTACTTGGTTCTTATTGATACTCAAAAATAAAAAAATTCTTAGAAAAGCCTTGAAATATGAGATGGTTTAAGTAAGCTCAAGATAAAGAACTTGTTTTGGAACGTACTTCGCACAAAAATGACATATTCCTGCTCTGTAGCTCTATCGAACTCCAACTCTACTCACCTTCTTTTCCAACGCATTCTTGTCATTGGTCAGCGCGTGAATCGTGCTCAGCAACTGATCCCTTTGTTCGTTGCTCTTCTGGACCTGAAGCCTGAGGGCGTGTTCGCCCTGTTGACTCGCCTGCAACTTCTGCTTGACCTCGGCGAGCTGCTCGCGCCACTGACGCTCCTTCTCTTGATAGACGCGCACAACGGCCTCCTCGTTGTGTTCCATCGTCGAGCGGATCTGGCTCAGCTCACTCTCCTTATCCCGCATTAGTGACTGGAAAAGGTTAATTAGAGATACGGAATAAAGAGCAAAAATCCATATCAATATTTAAACACTTATTAATTTTTGTGCTTCAGCAACGAAGGTTCTAACGTCAACTAAAAGACTAAAGAAATATCGCATCCACAAATGAGAATTATAGCGAATTTAAGGAAAGATGAAAACCTTCGGAGATTGAGGTTGGCTAAATATTAAAAATTAAAAATTTTTGGATTAAGGTGGATAAACCTTGTAAAATATTTGATTTGTATTTGATTTGCAAAAATCGATAGCAACCATTCTACTTCTCTATGAGAAACATTTCTGAAATAACATATCACTAAAAATTGCTCTGAATTCCGCTAGAAGAAAGAAATATGGAAAATTTTAGTGACTTTCTCTTAAGTTGGTTAAACCTACACAGATTATTCGTAAACAAAAGGCGAAATTTTACAACTTAAATGCCTAGTAATAATTTTTGAAAATATTAATAAAATGCATAACCCTGCAACGTTTCTCATTTAAATGAATACAATCATGACGGACCTAATGCTAAGAGAAAACTAATCCACTGCAAAGCTTTCCTCTCACCAACTGCCCCCCATTAATCAAACGCACCTCGAAGTCGACGATGCCCGAGTCGCTTGGCGATGGGGTCACATGGATCCCCGAAGAGTTCCGCGAGCTACTGGACGCGTTCGAGCCATAGACGTTGTGATGGCTCGAATGGTGCGCCTTCTTGTGCGAAGCGGGCGGAGAAGGGAGACTAGGTTGATGGGAGCGGCGATTCGCCGTGAACTGGGTCTGATAGGGGTAGATCATGGAGTAGTCGGAGTTGTTCGATTCGCCTAGAAAGAGAAGTAGAAAAGGATCCTAGTCAAAAAACAGACCTTCACTGAGGCACTTGTCGCGGTCGAGGTACTCTGGTACGGTGTCGTAGTCGTTCTCGTCGCGCACGCTGACCACTTTGGGCTGATGCGCGGGTTTGTATCCGTTGGAGGTGGAAGCCGTGCTGGAAACGGGGTGAGCGGTGGAGTGTCGATAAGGAGGGTACCTCGTGGACGGCTGATAGATCGGTTTGGGACGACTCGGTTGCACAAAGGTCGCGTTGAGAGTCCTCGAGCTGCGTTTGTTGTTTTGTGTCGGAGAGTCGCTTCTAAAAAATAAAGGAGGTCGAAGGTGGCTAGAGAAGAAAGGGTTAATTTTTGGGCCGTTCAAGCTATGTTAAGCCAAAGGTTAAGTAAACGTAATTCCAAGTTTAAAGCAGTGGAAATCAAGTCGTTTACTTAGGCTGCTGCGCGGGCTGTGCCGCTTATCTAGCGTCAAGAGAGTCTTTTACTGACTCTTTAATGAAAAGAAGAATTAATTGTTGGGCCACATGTTTAAAAGTTTAAAGCAATTCTCCTCAAAAATTGTAGAGCGTTGAGTTTTGCGATTGCTGAGCGCATATAACACATCTGCTTGTTCATTTAGTAGGAAAGCTGGCTTTCCACATTAGTGGCACTACATCCCTTACCTATGCAGTTTCTTTTACCTCCCCAGACACATGTTTGTGAGTGTCACACTAGACACAATGTTGCTCTGCCTACTCTAATGGAACTCAGTCACAAAGCAAATATAACTTTCCCTAGTGTTTCCTTATATGCACCGAAAACCGGTATTTCCTTCCGTACCTGTTGGATTTGAGGCAGAAAGACGACGATTCCGAAGTTATCGACTGGCGATCCACTGGCTCGGAGGCCTTCTTCGGCAACGGGCGAAAGGCGATCGGACGAATGATGGCGCTGTCCTGAAAGCGTTCCATTTATTTACAGCCCTCCTCTAGCCCCAAGCAGATGTACCCAACAAAGACAGTCCTTAAGCGCTTGACTCATGGCGGGCGGGAGAGGTCAACAGCGATGCACGAAGTGCAAAACAAAGACGCGCTAGGGCTCGGCTACTTGGATCTCGGTGACCACGCCTCGTATCAGTCGGCGCGAGGTCGGTGGAGCCGGAAGGTGCGCCAGGACCCCCGCCGAGGCGAAATGATGGATTCGAGTGTGGTCGTTTGGTGTCATTGACTCCCGACCCCCGGCGAGTGGCACTCGAGTGCGAAAACGACTGTTGCACAACCAAACAATTGCGGACGAAATCGGATCGTTCTGGGAGTGATCGATGGGGATGGATCGTTTTTGGTCGTGTGTTCAAGAGGCAGGTGAAACCAAAAAGAAACCAAAAATACACATAAATAACGCGACAGAAATATACTTTTGCTCCGTTGAAAACTATCATATACACTAGTCATATAATAGAACTTGTGAGAACTCCATAGAGCATTTTTTCCCTTTGGCCAGCAGCTTGCCGGGATGCAAATATGATATGATTTACAAATATGATTCATGAGTGGTCGCGTTCCAGCATTACGGTTACAGCGTTCCGCCATATACCTACGATAACTAATTAATCGTTGTTACGATTGCTGTGTAAACCTCTGTATTTTTGTTAATGATACGTAAATCCCTGTACAAACATACGCTTGCTACAGGTGCCCATCATTATTCAGAACCCATCAATTTCCCTGAACTGAATGTCCGATTGAAAGTCTTATTTTCAACAGAAAGTCTTTTTTTCCCTTTGGTCACGAGTTTGCCGATGTGCAAATACGATTAGGTGCTTCATAAGTTCTCGTCAGGTTACAGAGTTTCCCAATACCTACGATAACCAATTAATCGTCGTTATGACTTCTTTGTAAATCTCCGTATTTTTGTACATGTTACGTAAGGACCTGTACAAGCATATGCTTGCTACATGTGTCCATCATTATTCACAACCTATCAATTTCCCTGAACACAATTTCCAAGAATGATGTGAAGAACAGAGTCGAGAACGACTTCGGTCTTATCTTTCTTGATAAGATTTTAGATGATCAGGACTCAAAAACTGGAATGAAACTTGAATTAAAAAAACGAAGAAACTTACCTACACCTGATGAAATATATGTCCGCTAATATTGCTGTCATTTTTTATAAATGCCACAGTGGATTGCAAAAATGAAAACATTATTTATCGTAATACACTGCTGCGACCCTAATAATGCACCACCTCTTCTCCCCCAAAAATGTGCACCGCCTGGCGCACTTCAGCATCCTTCAAAAGTGCGAGCCATATGTGGGAATGACTCAATTTCGGAGACCATAAAAGCACCTGTACAGCGAGCAGGAGGATGAAAGAGTGAGCTATGCGTTCTTAAGTAGGCGACGTGCTAGGGTCAATTGGCACGTCGCGGCTTGCAAAGAGGATTGGCGAGCAGAGGCGACGGAGAGTATCGCTTGACACTTTCGGCGCCTGCCGCGCGCGAGCAGACGTCCTCGCCCCGGTGACGGAAGGTTTATGATGTTGCGCAACCGCAACAACAGCTAAGCGACGGGAACAGCGGTTCAAGAAGGGTCACCACAGGCATAAAGCGATTTATGGGAACCGCGCTCTGTTTGTGTTTTGTCTTACAGGAAATGCCCTGCCTAGGGTGTTCAAGGCCGCGAAGTCACGCTTGTGATTTGCTGAAGGCAAGACCACACGGTTTAAGCGATTCCCTCTATGCAAGACGCACGTCTCAAAGAGTCTTCTTGCCTGCTGGAATTCGTACAGTTCCTCAAGGTGAAACAGATCGTACAACAAGTTTCAAAAAAGCGAGAACTGCAGATTTGGTTGTCGATAGCGCGTCAAGGTCAGTGTGCAGAGATGTCCAGACACCAATGGACACGAAAGCAGTGAATAAAATTTGCTAACTCAGAAGGGAAGAACTAGGGGTAAATTCACTACACACAAAAATTTGACATAGCGATTACTTTTCTTTTGGAATAAAGCTGACATTTTCTTTTTTCGATTCGATTTCGAAGCGATCGATCACTTTCTGCACCGTCAAGGAGCGCTTTTAATCAGAACTTTACAAACGCAAATAATTTTAAAAAAATCAGAAAAATTAAAAATTATTCATATGCCGCCTTACCGATAAAACGGATATAACTTTCAGATATCTCACTTCTTGGTTCTACGCGCAAAAATTCTGCTAATGCTACTCTCACTATTATTGCCAACCACAGAACATGGTTACAATTATGGTTAAATCAAGTACTAAGAAAATTTCTATTTGTTAAAAATTGAAGCAGGTCAATAATTTTCTAAAAAACTTGGTGGAAAACATACCGTTCTCAAAAATTCATAAAAAAAATTCCGTTCTTAATATTCTTAATATGAATAATTGTGGTCAGAATGCAAATAAAATTAGAGAATTAGAAAAATTAGAATTAAATAAAATTAGAAAAAGTTTACTACTTGGTTTTAGGGTAGAAAAATGGGAACCAAGCAAATGATGAAACAACCGGCAATATTATGTTTAACTAGTAGATACTCTGTATTGGTGTTGTATTTACTAACAAAAACTGTATTGACTACCAAAAATAGATTAAGAAACCTAAAGAAACGTCGCATATAAGGAAAAGAAGGCCAAATCCGATTCCCCAGTGGCAAATACAGAACTAAGCACCAACCTGAGGCTTCATGCCCGAGAAAGGGACGATGCGAACGGGCGGCGGCTGCTTGACGCGGTCGCGCTCTTTGTCCGACGAGTATCCTTCGATGGTCTCGACCAGCTGCTGCAGATTCTTTGCCTTCAGCACGTGTTCCGAAAGGTCCTTCGGCGGCGCTTCCCTCTTCGTGCGGTGCTCCATGTCGGCGGCGCTGCAACAAGGAGATGCAAATAGGCGCGACGACTGTGTACACATTTCGGAGACACTAATTAGGAGGGCGCGAATCATCGAATTAGAGATTCCAAGAAGAACACCGAGTCAGCAGAGCCGCGCTCTCGGGCGATATTATCGATGGGCGCGCGCGATGTAATTTTGGTGATAGCGCGCCGGAGGCGGAGGATCCGCGCAGAAATTGGGTTTACACAATAAGTGCGAGATTATTACGGTCTGCGCGTCAGGGACAACAACAACAATGTCGCCAGGCGAGAGGTTGCCACTGCTGAGGGCGGTACGCATCAGAGATGACAGGACATACTTGGAGATGTCAGGGTGCAAAAATCCCAAAACTCGTTTGAGAACTCAAAAATCAGCCGGAAAACAACAATAGAATCTGTTCAACATTAGAATCAGCAAAAATATTTTTGGACGCAAAAGAGGGCATCTGCCGTATGCTGCAATTTGTGTTATATTTTTGTGGCCGTAAATAAATTGAAAGACAGTTCTTGTCTTAAATGCAGTAGACAGGTAATATGGTTCATTTCCACTCGAAAATAAAGTAGATGAATAACATCGTTAAACAAAAATATATAATCCCATAGCGGCAAAATTTTTCTTTGCTTTTCATCACCGCAAACAAATAAAAGAGAGAAAAAAATTAATGGGACAATGGGACGAGTATCCTTTAGATGACTCCACTTGTATTAAAACTTGTTCCATGTCCATACATATAGTAAAATGAAATGTTTCGCTTTGAAATACAGCAAAGGGGTTCAGATGACTCCATTTGAATGTTCTTGTAAGATATGTATTCAAAATATTAAATCCCATTACAAAGAGCATATTTGAAACATCCTTTAGAAATGTTTATAAGAAATACGTGAGAGCCGGAAAACATCGTTGATATGCCATTTTATAGGTCTCTGTTAGGCTTTCAAGGAGCATAAACGTTTATCTTAAGCAAACAAAAATATTGGGTTGGTGCATAGAAGATGGCGGTCCATTTAAACCTCATTTATTTCTCATATGAAGAGCACTAAGACTCAACATAAGCAGCATTAGACTGTACAAGTCTTTCTTATTCTGTGGCCCAAAGGT